>JACEVL010001031.1:145000-266650 GCA_020284085.1 Aporrectodea caliginosa
TTGTCCATAGGAGATTTAAATTTGCTACTATACATACATTCTCCATGATTACTTTTCAATATAGGTCTTGCAATTCCAAGACAGTCCGAACATATGCTTTTTGAGAAACGTTCATTTGGTTTATTGATAACGTCTGAACTACTAAATGAAGAACTGCCCCTGGAATAAGGTTTATCTCGCATTTTGCTTCTCAGTTGCATGAGTTCTTCGGTGTCTCTTTACATTTCCAATCGGTGTGAATCTTTTATTACAAACCTCACATGTGTATGCTTTTTGCCAACATGGGTTCTCATGTTTTCAAATGACACTGATAAGCAAATGATTTTTGACATACTGTGCGTTTGCTGGTACTCAAAAAAGAATATTCTTACTTACTTATCTATGTTGTTTTTGGCTAGTATGGGCTCTCGTGTGATTTTTCAGTGTACTTCTTTCAATATAATGATTTCTGACATTACTTGAACCTTTAAAGATTTTTGTCAGTATGGGTTATCATCTTCACAAGCCACCTACTTCAGTACTTGGTTTATCATAAAACTGTAAGATTTTCTGCAGTAGAGGTTCTATTGCGCTTTTTCATAGTTACGGCATATCTGGAACCTGAATCGTTTTTCTTCCATTAATTTCGCCGATGTTCTCCGGTATGGGCTCCTTGAAGCGTTGTCAGATGATCATCTTGAGCATACGGTTTCTGAAATATTTGACTACTGTGTGGTTTTTAAAATAATTGGTATGAGCTATACCAAGTTGGAATTTATGTGGCGTTCGATAAGCATGAGTCTTCCTATGCACTTCAAGAAAATTGCCTGTGTAATATAGTTTTCTGCAATTATTGTTGTTTCCAACACCAGCAGAGTGCAGTCTCTCATATTATCGACGACTTATTTAAGTTTGCGTTTCAGATTCTCACAAGATGGCTTCAAGTTTCATCTGTCAGTAGTAGTTATTTTTTGAGTAAAGTGAGAGTTAGTTACACAGATAAAACTCTATGACGAATTACCGAAGCTATCCAGCCTTTGTATAAAAGAACACCCTCACGCTAAAATTCTGATTTTATCCGAAGATGAAATAGTTGACATTCATAAAAGTTGTAGACAGATAAATCCTCTGTAATGTTCAAGATGAAGATGAGTAAGAGATAGACCTTCTGTTACAACTGAATGTTTAAGTTATAGCAGAATGTAGCAACTTTTCTTTATCTCAGTAATCTCATATTACAATAATTGTTTTCAACTGTAATTCTGTGGAATCATAATCCAGCAAAGATCGGCAACTAAGTCATCAGGTGGAGAAAATCGATGACTAAAAGAGTGCTCAAGAAATTCTTTCTTTGTTTCAAGCAATTCGTCACAAATACCACATCCAAAAGATTTTGACAAAGACGCTTTTCCATCCAAAGGAGATTCTAATTTGCCAATATACAGACATTCCGAATCTCTAATTTTTGGTAATTGACATGCAATTCTACTATCTGGATATATGGTTTTTGAGAAACATCCATTTGGTTGATGAAAAAGGCATGTACTATTTACTGTGATCATATGATCAGGTAGATTAGCCATTACTTCAATTCTCATATTAGGATCCTGTGGCTGTGTTCCTGTGTGGAGTTTAAACTGCTTCGCTGAAGAACATTTCCTGGTATAAGGTTTATTGTATGTGTGTAGCTTTGCAGTTGCATGAGTCCTTCTGTGTTTCTTTAAACTTTCAAGTCGGGTGAATCCTTTGTTACCAAACTCACATCTGTATAGTTTCTCACCAGTATGGGTTCTCATGTGCGTTTTGAGAACACTATGATCAGAAAATGATTTCTGACATAATTGGCACCTGTATGGCTTTTCATCAGTATGGGTTCTCATGTGCCTTTTCAGAGAACTATGATCAGTAAATGATTTCTGACATAACTGACATTTGTACGGTTTCTCGCCAGTATGAGTTCTCATGTGCACTTTCATACCACTACCTCGAGCAAAGGTTTTCTGACATAACTGGCACCCATATGGTTTTTCACCAGTATGGGTTCTCATGTGCGTTTTCATATGACTATGATCAGCAAATGATTTATGACATAATTGGCACATGTATCGTTTCTCACCGGTATGGGTTCTAATGTGCTTTTTGAGAGAACTATCATCAGAAAATGATTTCTGGCATAATTGGCACCTGTATGGCCTTTCCCCAGTATGGGTTCTCATGTGCCTTTTCAGAGAACTGTGATAAGTAAATGATTTCTTACATAATTGGCAAATGTGTGCTTTTTCACCAGTATGAGTTTTCATTTGCTTCTTCAGTTGAATTCCCTCATCATATCTGGAACCTGAATTGTTCTTTCCCGTGTGTGTTCTCGTTTTCTCCATCAGGACACATGATTGATAATTTTGCTGTTTTTCTCCAGGATGGGTTTTCATATGCGCTTTCAAATGACCACTTTGAGCAAATGTTTTATGACATATTTGGCACCTGTACGGTTTTTCACCAGTATGGGTTCTCGTGTGCATTTTCAGATTACTATGATCAGCAAATGATTTCTGACATAATTGGCACTTGTATGGTTTTTCACCAGTATGGGTTCTCATGTGCCTTTTCAGAGAACCATGATCAGTAAATGATTTCTGACATAACTGGCACCCATGTGGTTTTTCACCCGTATGGCTCCCCATGTGCTCTTTGAGAGAACTAGGATCAGAAAATGATTTCTGACATAGCTGGCACATGTATCGTTTCTCACCAGTATGGGTTCTAATGTGTTTTTTGAGAACACTATGATCAGAAAATGATTTCTGACATAATTGGCACCTGTATGGCCTTTCCCCAGTATGGGTTCTCATGTGCCTTTTCAGAGAACTATGATCAATAAATGATTTTTGACATAACTGACATTTGTATGGTTTCTCGCCAGTATGAGTTCTCATGTGCACTTTCATACCACTACCGCGAGCAAAGGTTTTCTGACATAACTGGCACCCATATGGTTTCTCACCAGTATGGGTTCTCGTGTGCGTTTTCATATGACTATGATCAGCAAATGATTTATGACATAATTGGCACATGAATCGTTTCTCACCAGTATGGGTTCTCATGTGCTTTTTGAGATAACTATCATCAGAAAATGATTTCTGGCATAATTGGCACCTGTATGGCCTTTCCCCAGTATGGGTTCTCATGTGCCTTTTCAGAGAACTGTGATAAGTAAATGATTTCTTACATAATTGGCACCTGTGTGCTTTTTCACCAGTATGAGTTTTCATTTGCTTTTTCAGTTTGATTCCCTGGTCATATTCGAACCTGCATTGCTCTTTCCCTTGTTTGTTCTCGTTTTCTCCATCAGGACACGTGATTGATAATTTCACTGTTTTTCTCCAGTATGGGTTCTTTGACGAGCTGTCAGATGATCACCTGGACCAAAAGGTTTGTGAAAGGTTGGCCTCTGTGTGGCTTTTAAAATGCTTCTTATGTACTTCTCAAATAACCAGATTCTAGACAAAGCTGGAATTTCGATGGCTTTTGATAAGGAAATGATTTCAGATAATTTATAAACGATCTCTGGTATGCACATCAAAAGTAATTGCCTGTGTAAAACGTTTCTGAAATTGTTTTTGTCACAGCCCTTCCAACACCAGCATTGTCTAGTTTCTCATATTCTAGATGACTTCATCAAGTTTTCATTTCAGATGCTTACAAGAATTGTTCATGTTTCAGCTATGAGTATTAGTTATTTATCAACTAAAATAAGAAATTAGTCACACAGAAAAACCTTTGTGACGAAACACTGAAGCAATCCAATCTGTGTATAATATCACTTCTTTATGCTAAGTTCAGTGTGACTTTAACTGAAGATGAAATAACTGACTATAGCAAAAGTTGCAGTCAAATAAATCCCTTGTAATTTGCTTGATGAAGATTAATGAGATGTAAACGTGGTCTTGAATTTTTTGCTCGTCTTTTTCTTGTACTTTCTAAAAAGAAAAGCACAAGGTCAAATCTTATATTCATTTAAGAGATTTAAATAGCACCCTCTCAAGATTATCTAGTGTTTGCTATAAAATATAGAACATAATATTTCATTCCTGCTCATTACATGACGGCGCCACTCAACTATTCAACTCGAGAGCTCTATGAAATTTCTAGATTCTGGAAAGACTGCACCACATGGCAGATTGTCTGGTTATGAGCTTGGCCCCGCCGGTGTATGCTTTTTTCCATCAATCCAGCTTCTATTGTAACAAAGAACCATTTTCATCAATCCAACTTCCACCTAGGCAAACAATTATTTTTTTATCAATCCAGGTTCCATTTACAGGCAAACTTGCGCTTTATGGGTCCCAATTTTCAGGCACATCGCTATATTTAAAGTGACTATGACTTTATCTCAAGAGGTATCACCGCAGCATCAATGGGCCCAGTGACCGAAGTTACCGAAAAGAAATAAGACAATATTACTTTAACGAAACAGTATAAGCTGGACTGATAAAATAATTGAATGCCGAAAAGGAAGTTGGATTGATGAAGAATGCGTGTAGTTTAGCGTCATAAATGACTCGCCATTGCATGGCGAGTCAGCGTGGGTCGAATACAATTGATGACAAGAATTCTTGCTAAATAGAAGTGAGACTGATGAAAATAATTTTAGGTTAAATAGAAGTGGAATTGATTAAAAGAATCTAGCTTAGAAGCTGGATTCATTACCGTTATATCAGGAAAATCATTGAAATAAATAAATACGCTAGCTAGTGTCAATGTGTGATCTCTTGTAAAGCATACTCCCCTTCAATTATAAGGGTGTCATTATTCGGGAGTCGGGACGCATTTTCGCCGATCTAAGGTGAGTACAGCAAAAATTATCGGAATAATCAGGGTAATTTATCGTTTTTGCGCTCTAAATTATTTTATATAAGATAATTTTAAATAGAAGTTGGATTGATGACAATAACTCTTGCTTCAGTAGAAGTTGGATTGATGAACATAATTCTTGTATAAATAGAAGATGGATTGAAGAAGAAATGATTCTTGCTTAAATAGAAGCTGGATTGACGAAACATATTTCTTGCGTAAGTATAAGATGGATTAATGACAGTTATCCTGGACATCGGTATTGAGATGCCATTTATATAAAATTATTTAGACACCAAAAACGATCAATTACTCAGATTAGTCTGATAATATTTGCTGTACTCACCTTGGATCGGCGAAAATGCAGTCGGGACCCCTTAAGCGGAAGTTTACCCATTTACGCACCCACATAAGAGAAATAATAAAATACGCCTAAATACAATTTTACCCTACGGTTTAACCATTGTCCTACTTTACATTACTTATTTACTCATGCTGACCAAAAGTAACAAAGGACTATGGATGACATCTAGTGGTCCAATGTTGGTCGGAATATCTTTAATATAGCCATGGTCTACGGAAAATAAAACATTAATCTCAAATCATAATATTAGCAACTCTCTCACTGTCATTAATCAAATGAGTTTTCCACTAAATTATATGCACAAAGTTTATAATCTAACCAGGTTTGGCAGTAAATCGTATTTCCCCAGCATCTAGTTCATTCAGTCATCAGCACAAAATGGCGAAGGATGCAAGTGTTTCACTACGACGTCAAGTAAGCTGGATGTTGTTAAAGTACATCCTGTCATCTAGCGAATACATTTAAGCATGCAACAATTTAGGTTTAAGTAATAATAATAATAATACTAGAGATTTGAGTGCCGTAGTTCGTAAGCAGTCGATGACTCGAAGCAACGATTCAGAAGCACAAGTCTTATGGTTATTATTATTATCGGTCCAATTTCTAACGTTGCAAATTTTAACACTTAAATAAAACTAGGAAGAAAGAATTAAGAGAACAGACTATTGAAGAGGTCTGAAGAAAAGACCACCTTTCATCAATGCAACTTATATTTAAGTAAAGAATTTCTCTCATCAATTCAATCTCTATTTAAGAAAAGGATTCTTTCATAAAACCAGCTTCTATTGAAGTAAAAAAATTCTTTCTTCAATCCATCTATTTAAGCCTAAAATTTGTTTCATCAATCCAGCTTCTATTTAAGGAAAAGAATTTCTTTCATCAATCCAACTTCTATTAAAGAATTATTTTTAATTGTCCAACTCGGTGGGGAAATGTCCGGGTGGAATGTGCTAGACCTTTGAAACCACTGGTACAGTCTTATGCAGGGCAAGTTTGCTTTAAAACAATTATTGCATAATTATGCCGACTAAACAACTTTTTGCATTTGCAATGAGTAAGAACAGCACAGATCTCTCAAACTCCAGGAATTGTTATCCGTGTCTGAACTCACTTCTCAGTAACAATACGATACAATACTCGTTTATTGAAATCTTAGAAGCTGATACAGATGCAACTTCTACATATATATGATTCAGGGCTTCTAAGGAAGCGGTATAAACTAAGTCAGTAGGAATTCTGATAATTATAGGATGCGGGGTGCGTGTTTTGGACTATCATTAATATTCATAAGCCACAGTCGCAAGTAAATTTTAATACTCATGAAACCAGCCTTCCAGAACTATATGTATGCATATTCATGAGATTCGTTGGACAGTCAGCAGAATTGTAAGTAGGCTAGGCCTAGGTGTGTTCTGTAATATTTTTCATCAATGGAACTTTTATTTAGGCAAAGAAATATTTAGTGCGTTCTGTTAAACTCACCGAAACCTTGCATTGTGCAAAGACCACCTACAAGCATGAATATTTTTTTATAAGTTTCTTATGTTTTGACAAAGCGAACTGGCTATGTGCACATTTTCAATTGTATTCGAGAAACTAGAAATTTAATCTTATTTCGGCAAAGTTTATCATGTTAATTTGGGCTATTTTTGGGCTAATTCCTGAAAAAGATACTACTTTTCTCAACTTCCGGTTAGTAATATCCAAAATTGTTGACGTTAAAAGTCTTCCAAAGAATTTTATATTTCTTTTAATTGATTATTTGAAGGACATTTAGCTGGTTTTGATAAGTTGGTAAGACATTATAATACTGGATCTAACCTATTATAGTCAGTGGATTGAGAGCCAAGCGCTAATTCCGTGGATTGGACCACGGCCTGATTGGACCCGCTGCATTTTCGTCAGAAAATGACACGGAAATGCGCGTTGCCCAGGTGTGTCGAAGGTTTTCTAATGACAACACTAACCTTCACCCTAACCGACCCTCACGACGCCAATCCTGACCCTAACCGACATTCACGACGCCAGTAAACTTACGCACTATATGTGACCTAGGGTTGCCACCTCTCCCGGATTGGGCGGGAGTCTCCCGTATTTCGATATGATCTCCTATGCGTTAAACACCACCACAATTGCAAATGTTAAAAAAATTCCTTGAATCTCCCGTATTCGTATCCTTAGGAGGTGGCAACCCTAACTATATCCGTCAGCCCCCTTGCCGCGGGATTGATGAAAAAAATTGTTTCCTTAAATGGAAGTTGGATTGATGAAAATATTTTCAATGAAATGGAAGCTGGATTGATGGTAGTTATTATTTCACATCGGTAGATTGCTTACTTACCAACGTCAAGTACGACATTGAAGACCTTAAAATAATTTACCAACGTAAACCTAAACTACGGGATTACCTGGTTTTGTAGAGACTGCACTGAGTTCTTTTGTTTTTGGTACTTGTCAGTTAATTCACCCGATTTAATTTTTCAGTGGCATTGTATTACATTCATGACTTTTAGACATGAAATTAATTCACCTGATTACTTTGGGGTTTGCGATATCTTTTGGCATGCTGTGCGGAAGGTACCATGTTTTGTAATGACAGCACTAACCCTGACCCGAATGAACGAGAATACATCCGCAGTTTTACATTAAGTAAACTTGTAGAGTTGTATAATGCTGCACAGCTTAAGCTTAATGGTGTTTCTGTTTCTAATAAATTCACTCAACACGATTTAAGGACCGCCTGTGTGCAAATTGTCCTGATCTTGTAGCTGTAGACCATGGTAAAGAAATGTTATTAGCGTGTAATGATAGTCTTTACATCTGGTGTCCGGAAATACTTTTTATGGTTTCTATTGTAGTATTGATGCAACAAACTACAAAATTGACCTCATGTCAACTTTACAACTTATACTGATGAAGCGTGAGCATGCCACGACAACACCACCTCTGCCGATACTTCTTGTCAGTTTTGTTCAAGGGCGAAACTTATCGAAGTGCTATGCAGTCGTCATTGCCTGAAGGGTTCGGGCATAGGATCTTTGAGGACCTAACAACTATAAGCATCCAAATGATGGAACGTCTCCGTAAGGACTCAACGGTCATACTGGCATGGCAAAGTCTACGCTATTCTCAAGAACTCAGAAAAAAATCGTGTGGATGGATCCATTTTGATTGTTGATGCTTTGGAGCTTCCTTAGCCGTATTCGATCTTTCTGTTTCACTTACAGTCTAATTAGTGTTCATCTTGCCCGTTGTTGACCTACAAACGCCTGACTATCCCTTGGAGATGTGACATGACCAACAAACGCCCGACATGTTGCCAGTGTTAAAAGGCATTTGTACCAATGTGTCTAAATACAGTACTGTAAAAACTATCATGCATGATGTTGACCTAAAATGCCTGACCATGACCATCTTTGGGGCTGTAACATGTTGTCCCAGATGTACTTGTATTGTATTTGTGTAAATTAATGTTGTTTTCTTTTTATGTTATGATCACTGGATTTTGTGGTTGTCTAGTCAAGTGAAGTCTTTATGTTTTTCCACAATGATTTTCTTAGCATCAGTTAAACTCAGACCAAGTAGCTCTTCTATAATGTTGTTTCATTTAAATTGTGTGCTTATTTGGAATATGGGTTCCTAGGATGAAACTAATACTAAGTAAGGCAGTTAAAACAGGCAGGACTGTTCAGTTTCATCAATTATGGATAGCAACGAAGACGATTTGACCCCTCAAGCATTTAAATGCTTGTCTCCAAAATAGTATTCAGTATACTCCGTCAACTCTTACACTGTACAGTGATGTGACCTTGGCATTAGCAGAAAGACAGTGATCCTGATCTAATTACTATGGCCAACTACATTTAAAACCAGCTACAAATAGTTCCTGCTATCTTGCTACTAACTGGATTGGCTTTTGTTTTGTTATGATGCATACGATATGAATGGTGCATCTAGAAATTGGATTAAGAAATTATTTGATATATATATATGTCATAATTTCTTTCACTTGTTTTGCTTGATGGTCTAGTATTCTGTTATTATTCGTTTGATTATTATGAAAAATGGACTCAATAGGCTTATAGGAACTTTTCTCCCTTCCAGTGCCCGTTTTGTAATAGATTAGCAACCAGTTTATGTACTACAGTTATGTGAACTACTATGTATCGTGTGTGTGAAGTCAAAAAAATAAAATCACTGACAGACTCTGTCAGGCTGAGAGTATTTCTTCATTAGCATTATACATGCATCCTACATGCCTGCACAGTACTCAGGGTACTTCTTCTTTTCTCTCTTCCTTCAGGTGTGTACTAACTATGAGGATTTACAAGATGGCTTCATTTTTATGTCTTTTTCTGCAAGATCTTAAACAAAGCACAGCCCCACACCAACTAGCCCAAACTCTACAGCATTGATACAACCTAGACTATTCAGAGGCGCTTTCAGCGCGGAAGCCCTGGGGGAAAAGAAACGCCTTAAGAGAGCGAGAGGATGCGTGAGAAAGCCCAGACATGAGCTTAGCCCGTAGAAGAGGGGGAGGCCATTCCAAGTGGAGGGACCTGTCACAGCATGTCCACAACATACATGTATGTGCAAATTTTCATGAGCTTTGTTAACTACACACTTTCACTTTTTGGGCAACCCATAAACCCCACTTTTACAATCATGGCAAGGACAATGTCCTTGGAAAGCACCAGGGTGAGAATTGTTAGGGGGGTTCAACCCCCTAGTCTTTCTTAGGCTCCCATAGTAAAGTCTACATTTCTCACCCAAACTGCACATAAATCAACGTCCAGTTATTTATTTACAATTCCCATACTTGAAAGCACAGACATAACGAAACTAATCAGGTACTGACTAGGTGTTCATGAGTATCCATGTACCTCAATATAAACCATATAAGTATTACTATATAAGTATATATCATTCCTGCCTGCTGATATGAGGGCTCGAGCTTGAGCAAAAATTGGCTTCAGTGCAATATTTGCAAATTTATAAATTAAAAGCCACTTGTATCACCACCCAGATTCTTTCATATTTGGAAAGAGCACAACAAAGTGATTAAATTAAAAAATATTCAGCCCCCTAGCTCATTTTCTGGCCGAGATATGATGGTCCAAACTTAGTGGATCATGTGGTTTTCTCGCGATCCTTTTTTGGCTTATAAACTTCAAAAATTAATATCTCGGTCAAATTTTGAGATATTTTGCTCCAATTTTCACTGTTCTTCATAGTTTTGCATGTAGTTTATGTACACAAATTTTCTGAAGAATCTAATTAAGGGATGTGGTGTACACCTCTGGTTGATTTTACATGGGGAGACCCTACTGTAACATAAAATTTTCGAAAATTTTTTTTCACTTCAGGAAATGTGCACATAGCCTATCATTATCTGCATTCTTTGCTGATTCCAAATATGTAATTTGTTTGCTTGTAGGTGCAAAATGCACAATGTTACACTAACAGAACGGACTAATTCTCATGGATCTTCTAATTACGGAAACAATTATTTTCATCAATCCAGCTTCCATTTAGATAAACAATTATTTTCGTCAAATCCAGCTTCCATTTACGCAATAATTTTCGTCAATCCAGCTTCCATTTAGGTAGACACTTGTTTTAATCAATCTAGCTTTCATTTTAAATTGACAATATAAAATATGCCAATGCAAAATAATTTGGGCACCTCACCTGGACTATTACCGCAGCTTGTATTAATACGGTTTTGCCAAGCGGTTTTACGGTTTTGTCAAGCCCGAACCATGCTATTCAAGAGTAATGAGGTTAATCCGTTGGTTAACTACGTTTCAAAATTATGTTATATGGTAAATTAAAACGGAAGCTGGATTGACGAAAATAATCGTTTACCTAAATGGAAGTTGGACTGATGAAACTAAGTATTTTGACAACTAGTCACGGACGCCATTTTTACACTTGTAAGTTGTATCTAATGCTAAGTGTTATGCATATTAATGATTGTTGATAGCGCCTTAGCTGGCGTCACGTGGCGTGTCACGTTGACCTATGGTAGGCTTAATCGTATGAATATTAATTATAGTCTTTTACAAGAGTGGGAATCCAAAACACGCATGCGGGGTATGTAGTTACGGTCGTCTTTTTCAGGTAGGGTAAAGTTATGCGTCCTTGTTCGGAGGTTATGTCCACTATTGCGGGGTGGGGGAGTAAATTTCGGAGACCGTGGTAATGTTCTCTTATGATAGCTTGAAAGAGCCTATCGTCCCGACTTCATGGAGAGTTGATGAGTGGCACCTTCAGCAGTGGCAGACAGAAAACCACAGCGGATCATTCTCTTATACAGGTGGTCTATCTGGTCTCTGTCTCTTTTGCTGGTATAACCCCACCACGCCGGGGAGGCGTAAATGATATGCACCACCATTGTTGCCATGGCGATGTCGTGAAGTGCTGCCGGTTGGAGTCCGCGTGAGCGGAGCACTCTCAGAGCGTACAATGAAGAGGAACTCGTGACTAGAATCTTGTCTATATGGGTTGTCATTCCTAGGTTCGACTGTAGTGTGATACACAAAGTAACACAATATCTTCATAGACTCGACTCTTTCTGCGCCTGGAATAACCTCTTGAACGAGTCCACGTTTAGCTTGTCACTCCATGAATCGGATGTAATTGGTTCTTTGTTACAAGTGTCCCATAAAATGAACTCAGAGATTACATTTAAATGACTCATTGAGTTTGCCTTTCAGAAACCTTATGTGATGATCTTGGGCATAGATCTAGGAAACAAATTTCATTTACGATATTACTTTGTGCCTCATTAACTTCAGTTTCCATATACAAACACTTTTGGGCCATTTCCAATTTAGTGGCATTGAATCTATCTCTGCAGATTTTATTACAGCACACTTCATTTTTAATTAAAGATTCAAGCCATCAATGACTTGTCCAATTTCTTTGAAACAATGTTATGTAACCAACACCAACATACCTCATCTTGGACTATGCAAGGCAAAGATACTTTATGGAGAATGCATCTGAATAAAAGTTTAAGGTGCAACTTAAGATAAGAGTGATAAGAGAAAACTATTCACACAGTATAAAAGTAGGCTACAATTGCAAATATTAATAATTTTGAAACTTCCAGTCAACTGTTAAAACATTTCTCACAGATTTTTTACATTCCCAAGCAATCATTATTTTATTTATTTAACACAAATAAAGATTTATACTCGATCATTCATTGATTTGAGTCTTTAGTAACTACCACATAAAATTTCACAGTTATATTTATCATAACGAAGATATAGAAATCATCCGATCAGACTGCACCGAGAAACAGTTACATGGCATTGACATAGCAGTACAAATAACAAGTCTATTGTTCTTAATGGTGAAAATGTCAAAAACATCTTCGGAATATTAACAATAATTATTATGCTATTAGGAACTTTATGTACAGCACCAATGTTTCATTTAAATCAATCGCCGGATGGTGCCTTGAGTTGAGCGTGGCTCAATCTATTTAATGCAAGACTACTTTTTGTATGAAACTACTGCAGCGAAATATTAACACCTTTAATGTCATAACATCGTACAAATAATTCCGCAGGTGCAATAGAAGGAAGTAAAAAACAAAACAGAATTAAAAGAAACACATGCATTAGTGCAATGGTATCAACTCCAAAATCAGGTCCTAAGCCAAATCCAGACAGTCGTTTAGCAATGCATGCCGTTGACTAGGAACGTCCCTCAACTGGCAACAAAACTGCCATGTCCGTTGACTGTGAAAATGCTCCCAGCATTAATCTCTCAGAGACTTCCTTCTCCGGTTGTCCTTGAAAGACTGTCTTCATTGACCTTTTGTTGCTTTCTATTCGTGAGAACATCACCCTACAGCAACTCGGTAAAATCTCGAGAAAGTATGGTTCACTTGTAATTCATGAAAAGTCGTCGCCCATAATCATGTTTATGATTCACAGAGAAAATTGCTTAGTGTATATCTGGAGGAATTTAGTAGGACACAGAACTAGATCTTCCAGTTATATTAATCTTTAACCTTAGACAGAAAATAGTTCAGGAAATGTCAACAACAAGTCATCGGCTGGTTCAAAACCGTGGTTAGGACAATGCTCTAGAAATTCCTTCTCTATTTCAAACAATTCATCACATATCCCACATCCATAAGGCTCTGCCAGAAAAGGTTTTACATCAACTGATTTCGATCTGTTCATAATAGTGAAGCATTCTCCAGCTCCAACTGTCTTTGGAAGATCTGCAATTTCACTAACATCATTAACAATTTCCTGTGAAAAAGATTCATTTTCTCCAAAAGAACATGAATTACTTAATGATATGCATTGATCAGAACCATTACGAATTACGTTTCTATTCAATTTAAGATCTTGTGGCTGCACTTCTGAATGGAAACTAAACGGTTTCGTTCGAGTGTTACTCTCGGAAGAACGTTTTTTCATATGGCCGACTTTTCCCCTCTATTGGTTTTCCTGTTTCTCTGTAGATTTCTAGGTCCTGTGAATACTTCATGACAAACTTCAACTACAGATGGTTAAGTCCTAGCATGAGCTTTCAAATGATATCTAAGACCACCAGAATGTGAGAACCTTTTCTCACATAACATACATGTGTATGGCTTTTCTCCAGTATGGGTTCTCATGTGGTCCTTAAGACGACTAACTCGTGGAAATGATTTCTGACATAACTGACATTTGTGTGGATTTTCCCCAGCATGACTTCTCATGTGGTCCTTCAGATGACAATCTCGTGAAAATGATTTCTGACATAAGTGACATGTATATGGTTTTTCTCCGGTATGGGTTCTCATGTGGACCTTCAGATTCCCAGAATGTGTAAATGATTTCTGACATAATTGACAAATGCATCGTTTGTCTCCAGTATGTGTTCTCAAATGGTCCTTCATGTGACTAACTCGTGCAAATGATTTCTGACATAAGTGACATTTGTACGGCTTTTCTCCAGTATGAGTTCTCTTATGAACTTTCAGATCACCAACTCGTACAAATGACTTCTGACAAAATTGGCATTTGTGTGACTTTTCTTCGGTGTTCATTCTCATGTGCTCCTTAAGGTTAATAACTTGCGCGAATGATTTATGACAATAGTGACATTAGTATCGTCTTCCTCCAGTATATCTTCTTGTCAACATGTGCTACTGAGTTCTCACTTAACTGGTATTTATCTGACTGTTTTTCAGCATCAGTTTGGAAATATATGTTAGTGCAGTGAGCTATGTAAAAGCTTTCTGACAAGGTTAATTTGAATAAAGTGTCCTCCAGTTGTGAGCTTGAAGATATGATTATTGTTCTACATTCTATCAGTATAACTATTGAAATACTGATTGCATGGTATGGAGTGTTAATGACACTGCTTGAAGATGATGAATATGAGACGGTGGTGAAACCTGTAGAAAAAAAGGACAAACTTGAAGACTAGCATAGCTCCAATTTAATTAGTCCAGATTAGTAAGTTTTGAGGAGTAGTCTAAGTTAGACAGATGATCTTCATTTAGGTGATGTATTTAGTTTGTTTAGATTACAAAGAGAGGTTGGATACGCTAGTAGATTGACGGGTTTCCTATATTCGGACTTGCTTTACATGAGCATAGTTACAAGCCAGAGTAAAGTGACCAAGACAGACAGACAGGCAGGCAGGCAGGCAGACAGACAGGGAGAGATAACATTATTACATGAGGAGAACTTCAAGAGAAGAAGGTGGATGTAAAACTAGTTTATAATTTATGTAGAATTTAGTGGTAGTCAATGAATCAGACACAGCAAAAAATATTCAAGAGAAATGCCATTAGAAGATTAGGAAATATCTACCTTAAATTTTTTTATACGTAATCAAATTAAATAGGTTTTGCATGAAATGTCATTAACTAGTATAAAATAGTAGAAAAGTAAATAAATAGCAGAAATTGTGGCAAACACTAAATCTGCTAATTTATTTCTGTCAATGGGCATGATGTTTTAGTCTATTGAAACAGTGGCAGATTATATTTCTTATACAAATATGTATTAAACTGGATATGATACTCATCAAGTTTTCACTAACTAAAATTTTCCACGTTTGTATGGCTCTGAAGTAGAGCACTAGGCTGACCTGTCCACAAAGTGAATGTCTTCAGCAAAATGACACTTTTGATATTTGTAATATGCTTTGGCAAGTGGATTTAAAAAATTCATGTTGGTTTCTTTATTAAATCGTTTTGATGAAGGAAGATTAGGTTTTGTCAGAAACATGATCAAACATTTTAGATGAAGACCAACAATATGCTAAGCCTGTCAGTGGGAACCTTGACGCCTGAGTACTCAACCAAAGTGTTGCATCCTGGTTTTGATGGATAGATTTGAAATGCAAGCAAACTGATTATATTTTTTACATATTGCTGTATCAATCCTGGTGTCATAGCTTAATAATGCAGAGCAGCTGTCTGCCACATGAAACCAAGGAGTGCAGAGTATCAGTGTACAGTCTACAGTTTACAGGCAGTAAAGGGCATAGCAGATTTATTCAGTCAGTAGAAAAAATTTCAACTTAATTTGTTTTTGGTTAAATTGCATTTTAGCGTATTTTATTGATAGTGGAGGTAGACGTGTATCTCAGCGTATTTAATTATTTAAACGATTTTCATGATATCTGCAATGAATTCAGCTTCTATTTAAGCAAGATTATTTTCACCAATCCCACATCTATTTAACCTAAACTTATTTTCATCAATCTCACTGCTAATTATCAATAACCCGGCAGCATTTACCCAAATCCCAACCAGTACAGCACTTCAAAAAATATTAAAACTTCTAATGTAATTAGTAATTTATATAGCGCCGCTCACAGCCGAGGCCATTCAGTAGCGCTCCCAGTGCGAAAACCCGAGAGAAGAAATATGTTTTAAGGAGAGAGAGAGAGATGAAGACAATGATCCAGAAAGGAAAGTCTCACGCAAAGTGAAGTGAAGGGCATTCCATAAAGAGGGCCCAATGATGGCAAAGGATCGAGTTTGAGCAATCGTGGTCCTAGCTCGTGGGACAAAGAAGTCAGACCGGTCCAGAGATCGCAAAGGCCGATGAGAAGATGCAGAAAGAGGAGGACGAATGACATCCCTGAGGTATTTTGGAGCAAGTCCCAGTTTGGATTTGAGGACCAAAGCAAGGACTTTAAACTGAATGCGGTCAGAGAGAGGAAGCCAATGCAGTTGGTTGACCATGAACGATGATATATGGGAGTATTTAGGAAGGTAGGCAATCAATCGAGCAGCAGTATTGAGAACAGATTGAATAGGGTATAGACGGACCTTGGGAAGACCAATAAGTAGGGAGTTGCAATAATCAATTCTGGAACAGACAAATGCATGAACATTTATATAACGCAAGAACAGGTGCGATTATTACCATGATAATAGTTATGAAATTGCAACGACATCGACCAAATCGTAATCTCGAGATTTCTACAGCACTCCAAAATTGAAGTCGAGGGAACCCGCTTATTGACAAGCGCTCAGTCAAAACACAGTTGAGAGGCAGGGTAGGTCAGAATCGGTACCATGTGAAGATCCAAAGGGTCAGGCAGGCCAGGCCCGGGTTAACCATTGGTGCACACGGAGCACGTGCTCCGGGGCCCCCGACGAGAAAGGGGCCCCCAAATCCCAAATATGAGTCTTTTTCCTGTGTCTCAGAATGCAAATTGAATACACTTATTAACTGTTGGTGAAACAATAGAATTCATTTTTGTAAAAGTACGGCGACAAATCACATTATTTTCCACTCAGCCTTAAACTTCTTAGATATTACTCTGGAGTTAGTTTGGGTGAGGCTATTACTAGTCTATGGAGTCTAGACTGACCACGCTTCGGTATACGTATCCATGTATGTCTTTGTACCTATCTCTTCGTTCTTCTCCTTCTTCCTGCCGTGGACTTTGAACAGCATGCCTTCAGCTCACTGGGCGAACCAGGTTCAAGCCACGACTGGCGGTCAGAGGTCAATGTAATTTGAACTATTAGGCCTATACATAGCCTTTGAGCGTTCATGCATATGTGTAAGTAAGTAGGTAGGTATTATCACTATTGTATATATATATATATATATATATATATAATATATATATGTAGTATGTATGTAAGACAGAGGACCGTTTCTCTCTCATTCGTAGGCCTATCCTTCTATTATTCAATCTATCTATCTATCGTTAAATCTGCAGCTATACGGTAACTTTGCTGTAGTTTTGGTCATTATAAGTTAAACTTAAAGTATTGAATAATCATTCAATAATGTCGAGCACTTGCAAGTGGGTATTTTTTAATGGGCTGCAAAGCTTGAACAAGGAAGCGAAATCTCAAAGTGTTAACTAGCACTCCAAAACTGACGACGTTCTGTAGAGGCGACAACGAACGATCGGTTCTCAACACAACGGAAATTGAAATGAAGCTAATATGCCTGAGTAAAATTAATATGCTTACTATTATTATTATTATTATTATAATTGAATTTGTTGCTGATTGGAGTCTGAGCAGATTTGAATATTAATAAATAAGGGAAGGGGGAAGGAGGGGAGGGAGATGAGGAGAAAGTGAATGGAGGAGGAGGAGCAAGGGAAGGGAGGGAGGAGCCGGGAAACGTCAGAGGGGCCCCAACATGACAGAGTGCTCCAGGGCCCCAGGGCCCCTTAACACGGGCCTGAGGCAGGCATACAGTCAGACGACTACGGTGGATGGTGTTTACAATGGGGAAGAGAGAAGCGGAAGAACAGGAATGAGAATAGGATTCGAGATAAAAGTAGTGTTTCAGCTTGGAGTGAAAGACATCTGTACTTGTAATTGTAATCGAACATTTACATAGCGCCACTCAGCGATTCAAAGGCGCTCCTGATCCAAGTCAGTGCTATCACTAAAAAATCAATGGACTTCGGGCGTTTCTGAAACAGAGGAAGAGAGAGACTGAGGAGCTCAAACCACGATTCCTATGGAAGACGGTTCCAACTATATAAAAGTAAGTAAGTAAGATTATCCTTTAATAAACCAATTGCTAACCGCATTTTGGTGTACACACATCATAGTAGTCGCAATAAATCTAAATTAACCAGTCTATCTTATTCAACCCCCATATATAGGGGGCCTATATAATTATAGGCAAAGCTTCTAGATTGATCAGTAGCCCCATTGCATGCGAGGAACAGCCAGAAGGCCTCTGGAGGCCGAGCGGAGAGCGGGTCGACCAGGGAGTGAAAAGACCGATGTACAGAAGGTCTTGAGGTATGAAGGACCTACCCCGACCAAACAGTTGCACATAACAGATACAATTTTGAACTGATTGTGCTGGGGCAAGGTATGGCGGTGGAGAGTATCCCGAATGAATGCAGAGAAGTGCGCAAACATCGGGAGACCAAAAGTGAAGCAGGAGACAGGTTGTGTGTCTTGCACAATCTGTCTTCTGCGGACTAGAGTTTATTTAGCGCAGGCTGTTAAGCTGGTCTCCCTGCTTGTGCTCTTGTGCGACTCTGTGAGATATTTCAGAGATTTGTGCTTTATGTAACGATGCAAAAAAGACGAAGACGACTATAGCTGTTGTTTCCTGTTTTCGACAACAGCCTATATGGCTGCCAGGACACAGCCATTAACATCGACCGCCACTCCCTCCCTCTCCACCCCACTGATCCCCGGATCTTGTCCTGGCGACTAAGCCCCACCAAACAACTTGATTTGATATAGCGCTGGGATATAAGCTTGCCTGCCTAACGGGGATTTTGTGTCACCACAAATTTCGAAGAACTACATTACCTAATTTACTTCAAATTAAAATAAGGGATTGTAATAATGGAGATTTGTAGTAGGCTACATAATATTTTAATAAGGAGCGGATACAGGGTTTGACGTTGGGTTAGAGTAATAATTAGAAAAGCAGTCATAAAAAAGTCAGTGGTCCAGGTTTAAAAGGGTTTTGTGCATTATGATTAGCCCCTATGGATTCAGATATTCATTTGGGTAAAATGTTTTCGTTTGCTGGGTCCTAATTTTCATTTGCTTTTTATTCTAATTGTTTTTGTAATTATAATCGAACATTTTATAAAAGCGCCACTCAGAGATTAGCCTAAGAGGCGTTCCAGGCCCAAATCAGTGCTATCATTTTAAAAAAATGGACTTAAGGCATTTCCGAATTAGCGGAAGAAAAATACTGAGGAGCTCAAGCCGCAGTGCCTGTGGAAGGCGGTTCCAACTAGGGGGTTAACATAAGCAGGTTTCTAGATTGAGCAGTAGCCTCTGGCGGCCGAGTGGAGTGAAAATGCCGGGTTACAGAAGGTCTAGAGGCATGAAGGAGCTACCTCGACCAAACAATTGCGCATAAGAGTCAAAATTTTGAAGTGGATGCGCTGGGCACAGAAAGCCTGGAAGCGTGATTGGCATTGTTTAAGGCAACCGGCATTGGCATTCTGTGAGGCAGACGGCATTCTTTCAGGCAGTCGGCATCCTTTGAGAGGCGTTGGATGATGAATACTTTGTTGATTTTAATATTTGCCAGCTGCGCCCTATTTGTGGTCGATTTATGTATGCTGTTCTCCTGTTTTTATGACGCCTCCTCCTCTCTGAACGATCGTCGTCCAGCTGAATCTGTTTCGAGATCTGGTGCAGGGTGTAGCAGACAGTCCCAAGGCACCGATCGCAAACAACTGTCGACCGCCGATGCCAGTCAATCACAGACCGATACGAACGAACATCAATTTCCAAAACCCGGTTCGTCTTTTTCGGTCCATCGATCAACTGACTTTGGTCAACGATTGTCTTTGTCAATGGTCGGCTTTGGTCCAGTGCAGACTTTTGCATGGACAACGCAGTTGCTAGACTGTCTCAACTTATTATCTACTAAAGTAGCCTGATTTCTGGTTTAGGCCTAACTCAACTATCGGACTTCGACTCAGCTATTCATACGGACTAATCTCATCTATTTTAATCTAATGTAATGTAATTTGATCTAAGCAGAGATGGGCAACTAATCGATTAGATTCTAATCAATTAGCTAATCGATTAGACAAACAGCTCATTCTAATTCTAATCAATTAGCTGTCGCCTGATCCTAAACCTAATTTTAATTGATTAGCAATTTTTAGCTGATGCTAATTCTAATTCTAGTTGATTTGCTACAAGATTTTGCTATTCTAATTCTAATCGATTAGAAATTTAGCTAATCGTGCCTATCTCTGGATCTAAGCATTGATTAGATTAGAATAGTCACTGGATTAGATTCAATTGTTTTATAGAGAAACTAAGTAATTGAACTCATAGCAAGTTTCATAAACCTTAAGTCGCAAACCATTGTAATTGTAGACAAAGAGTTGTACGATGGAACGCCAAAATTATTATCACGGTAAGTAGAGAGATCCAATTAAGTTATTTGTTCAACTTTAGCATAATCTTAACCTGCCTTACTTTTACTAAGGCGCACTGTACTATTCTTCGTACTTGCCTTACCTTATAATATCCTTTCCTTTCATTATCGGTGGTAGTAGTAGTTTCTGTGTAACAGCAGAAATTGTTAGCGTCGCCCTCCTCCTTTTCTCAATGCTTGGGACTGGCACTGTCACTGTCAGAGTCCGAACAGTGGCGGAGTTTCGTTCATCCGTGCTAATAATTTTCCTTGCCTTGTATACAATACCGAACCAGCCTAGCATTTTCTTGCTTGTCTTGTCTTACCTGACCTGCTTTATTTAACCTTACGTGTCCTACCTTACCTTCTTTAATCCTTACCTTTCTTACCTTACCTGTTATGTCGTACCTTTCTTACCCCACCTTACTTGTCTACATTACCTGTCTTACCATACCTTATACAGTCCTTGCTTTAGGAGTTGCTTGAAAGGCGCTATATATGCGTGTATTACAATATATATCGCATTACAAGGGTGTAAAACGAAACGTGTGACATCGGAAGATGTTGTTAATCTGTTGCTTTCTCTTCCAGCAAACGTCATGGACATGAGTTGATGGCTGGAATTCCTGCCAGACACTTCAAGACAGTCTCTGTACGCGCACCCACGACATCTGACATCTGATCGGCGAAGTATTTCACAGAGACCCGCAATACAATATTATTAATACACCCTTTGAACCTGTACATAATCATTGCGTGTTTGTTACGTAGATGGTGACGGTCACAGTAGCGTTTCCTAGAGACAACAGCCTGGCGAGAAATCGTCTGGACAACGGCGAGAATAAGGCAGACACTTTTGTATTAATTGGACACGTTAACTTAGCGGAGAGACAGTCTGCTTGTTCCAGCTCCATCTTTCACATTGTTTTAGTTTGTTGACCAGCGTCAGTGGTTCTCAAAGTTCTTTGTCCAGGGACAGGGGACAAATTTGTGGGGGACTATCAACATGGATTGGTAGTTGCTACGTGTTTAACGACGCTGTGCCAAAAAAGGTTATTGGCGTCGCCCTCCTCCTCCATCCAGGCTTCGGACTGGCTTCACCCGCGTATAATTATAACAGTTGTTAAGTTAAGTAAATGAAGCAAAGTGTGTGGCTCTTTTGTTTGTTAGGTGATTCTTAACCAAGCTGTGACATAACAAAGATAATTAGCATCACCCCCTCCTTTGTAGGGGCTTCGTAATGACACTGCCCCATAGTTACTGTACGGGTTGTGGCCAACACTCCAACGTCCCACTGCCCAACGATTATTGTAAAGCAATAACAAAGATGACGTTGTCAAGGTAACAAAATTAAAATCTATGCTATTTGACGTGAATGGTGACGTGACCAGACAATAGAATTAATATAGTATTGGATAACAAACAGTTTAGAACGACATTTGCCGCGCTGTGGGCGTATTGGGTCAAATTCGCCCCACGGACCACTGCCGCAGACCAAGAGGTGGTCCGCGGACCAGACTTTGAGAACCACTGATCAACGTAAGAGTACTTGATCGAATGCGGAACAATGTTCAGAAGCGGTCTTAAAGCATACGGAGACATAGCGTTAGGATAACAAAAGATATGAACGCAAAATACTTCACAGTTATAGAAGCAATTGTTATGGACAGCGCATTAAATTAATAACGTGACGTGTGAGGACTTGAAAGAAATTATATCAAGTTAGCGGTTCTTAAACTCCATTGTATAACGTATTAAGAAGATCTGATGTCCAGTAGGACAACTGCCTTTCCAGCTGCTGCAAAGACAGCAGCGAGTGCTTTTCCGTTTTGTACGTAAACTTCTTAAGGCATCACCACTGACACCCTTCCTTATTGTATTACTTATTAAAAACATAACATTTCTGTATGTGGCCATAGCATTGCTTGCAGCGATGAAACCGTACGTTAATTCTTAGTAATATTTTAAGCTTAGGCCTACTCGCCTGTATTATCTGAAGCCTGTACGAGCTGTACAGACTGATCGAAAACGAGCAAGGTAGGTCACTGAATCTGAGCTATGAATTTCCAATTGCCTCTAATCGAAGAAGGGTGAAGCATAATTACCTTCCTAACGAATATCACGCGGTTCAATACAGGATGCAAGTCTATATAAATTGATAGATACAATACAATGCAATGCAAGTCGCTTGAAGCGTTCTTGGCTATTGTATGCACATCAGTTTCCAAAGACGTTTCAGTTCTTTACAGGCATTTTATGTATGTGCATAAATAATTCTGTACTATTTCATAACAGTATACATGTAGAAATGTTGCTCTTTTCGGCCCATCCTACCAGAATAGGTTGCCTAACAAACTGGTACTGCGGCAAGGACTCCTCGGACTCTCTTCGCCTCTTTTCCGCAAAGGCTTGAAGACCATTTTGCTCGATCGTGGTTTCATTGTGTTAGGTCGGGAGCGCCTCTGATGAGTCTTTCTTGAAGTGGCGCTATATAATATATATGTCATTACAATACCAAAACCAGCATAATAGTCAAGTTGTAACGTTTCGTTTGTTACCTTTGGCAGAAGGCAACTTCATTACTGTAGGCTATTAGTACAACCACAATATCAACGTCTAAAAACTAATTCGGCTTTCTTTGTATAACATTGCAATATCCGATTTGGTTCTATTGCTAACGAATTTGTCATACTGATTTTTAACTCTTCTCTAATAAAAAGACTTAAAGTAATTTCTTGTCATTCTGTCGCATTCTGGTTCAAATGGCATCAGTGTTGTTCAGTCTCGTTGCTTAGGATGCTATAAAAAATGAACGAATAAATCGCCCAGTGACTGAAGGTTTGACTGACTGACTGGCTTGGTGGCTGACTGTGGCTGACTGGAAGAGTAGGTAACTGAACGAATGTATGAGTACATGACCGTATCTAGGCTATGTATTTTTGCCAACATGGGGTTCCTATTGAACCTATATTTGCCGTGGTTGGACTGGGAGCTCATCTGAGTAGGCTTCTTGAAGAGGCGCTATATAAATTTCCGGAATGAACGAATCAATGAGTGAATATATTCCCAAAGTGACCCCTATAATAGAGCCCATTTGGGTCCGACAAATTATTTCCAGTCATGACTCGCGGTCCTCTGAATTACGAAGGAATCTAATGTTCACGACTTCACGGGCATACTTCTTGTTCCCCGCTCGCGGACCTCCACAAGCCAGCACCGTGCTTTCTCAGTCGCTGTCCCTATAATGAATACTGAATGTATAAAACTATGAGCATTTTTTATTGGTGAACTAACAGGCGCTATATATAAATGTATTTATACATACCTACAATAATACATACAAATTGATTTCTTTCCAAATTGCAGATGAAGCTGGGTGTTCATAATCGCAAATTCCAAATTTTTCTAAACCTCTACTCAACAGCTAAGCACATGGCACCAGCTTATTCACAAGCGCTGCGTCGTTTCTAAGGGGTTGAGCGAAGAAAGAAGTCCGGTTACCAGAAGACCTGGAAAGAAAGTGGAACAGCTACGGCGGGTTTCGTTTAGGAGGAGTTACAGTCGCTATGTTATGCCTACATGTATTTAATCTTCAATTGCCTGTATCGTTCCATCCAACTGTCCAGTTTCTGTTTGAAGGTGGTCAAGCTAGGAGCAGTTACTACTTCCTCTGGTACTAAGCCGGTCCCAGTGATTGCAAGTCAGAGGACTCGATGGATCAGGGTAGGAATTCTTGAAGAGGTGAGACTTTATGAAGTGGAAAACCTTAGCGGTGATAGAGGAACTCGAACGCCTCTGAGTAGATATCTTGAAGAGGCGCTATATAAATTCTCAGAATGAATGAATGAATGAACTGAGGCAGACTATGTGTCCCACTATGCATGAACAAGCTCCTCAGTCCTACTCCATCAGCTGCACTGGCTTCCTATTGAATTCAGAATAAAATTTAAATTGGCCTGTTTGACCTACAAAGCCCTCAGTACCAGCATACATACATACCTACCTTCAATAACTACTAACTCCTTACATTCCTCCTCGTTGCCTACTGTCAACATTTGGGTATGACCGTGCGCGCATTACAAATTTAGTAATAATAATAATAATATTATTAATAATTATAATAATAAAATAATAATAATAATAATAAATAATACAGCGCTTCAACGCTGTGGCTTTTAGTGGCACATTTATCAAACCCACGCCCGACATGGATGAGGTATAACCGTTCCAGACACATTTCTTTTATAATTTCTAAGTCCCTTGAGTAATGAAGTACCTCTGGGTAAAAAAAATAAATAAATTAATAATAATAATATGTCGTTGAACTCTGAAAAAATAATAATGTGGGTAAGCGGTTCATCCTTCTGGAAGAAGTATCCTACCAACACATCCCTTCTGCCCCTTTTAATCGGTGTGGCATTTGTGAGTCGAGAAACGACAAACATTTCCAAAGTAGTAAATTAAGGAAGCAACTCCAAAACACACGTTTTAGCATCATGATAATTAAATATATCACATGATAAACATTAACCTGCTATTATGCTAGTTACTGACCGTCTAAAAGCAGCAGATTAGAAAAGTTTGACGGCAGTAGCCTGTTATTAATTGCAAGCGAAAGCTACCACGCTGTAATGTATCTGCCAATTCTTGCACCATCATTATCTGCTCATATATCTCGTTGAAAAGAACATAGGAGGCTGTTAGTAAGCAACATATTATAAAGGCAGTTTACTGCATAGTTATAAATCAGGCGGAGACAATTGTTCACCCTGTCTTGCATTTTCAGCCCCCGGGGTGAATATATAAGACAGTACAACTTTATAAAAACTATAAGCAATTACTACGAAATCAGCTGTACCCTAAGAAAAAATGTTAAAACTCAATTGCAACGAATTTTCGGTTGAAGATTCTCAAGGTGGAGTTTTTGTCAAATTTAAAGAAAACCACCAAGCCTCAAAGGAAGCAAACTTTACGGCCCAATAGTCAATTTAACGTAACAACACGGATTCGTCTACTGTAACTATTGTCACAATAGTTGTTCTTAGGATAAAACACAGAACGGCAATTTCCTAACTTAAGCCGTCGAATCCATACAAAAATATCTAACACTCGTTTACTGCAAAAGAAACAAAATATTGCCCACCGTCGTTTCACACAAAAAGTAAACTTTGTATCGCACGAAATCGTTTCGTCAAGTTGTTCATAATCTAACAAAATTTAAAAAAACATGTAACAGACTTTCTTGCGTCAAACCACGAAATCATCAACGAAAATCCGACAAGGGTAATCAACTATACGCCAACGATTTGCAAGCTTTTAGAACAGACTTCACTTTGGCAAACGATGTTGAACTGTGAGGGCAATTAACATGGAACAACTAGCGAGCATTGCAAAAATTACGAAACGAGCCGAGAACGCAATGAAATTCCGCCATCCCATGAAAAGCCTAAGCAAGATACTTCCCCAAACAAATGTTCCGCAGTACGCAAAAATCACCGATAAAAGGCACTGGAACCTGAAAGACACGCTTTCGACGCTGACGCAACAGACATTGGTAAAAGCAGCGAGATGACGTCATAGCACTGTAAGCAGACGATGATATCTAAACTAGAGCAGACGACAGTTACAGCTGTCACGATGTGCATGTACACTATAAGCCTTTGGCTGAATTCCTAGTCATTGGAGAGTTTCATGAACTTGTTGAACATATTATACACTGCGTCGAGGTTTAAGGCTAGAAGTTCGTCATTAATATGTCATGTGTGTATGTTTGTGCATGTGTGCCTGTATCTGTGCGTGTGTGTATATGTGTGTGTTTGAGTTCTAACACGTGGCCTAGTGTCAAGTTACAGCGTCAAGTATCAATGCGTAACAAAACAACTGGAACATAATAACACTGTCACCACAACAGATGCTCTACAAACGAAAACGCACAGGAACCTGAAAGTTTACAGCTAAACCACGGCTATCATAAACTCGGGTCGTGCAGTCACGCTGCCGTGCGCACCTAACCGGAAGCTATGCAGAACGAGATTTTTATAATAACCCTGGTTCAAGTCCGAACTATACAAACAGTGAACGCTCCTCACTCGTGGCGGAATCACCCGTCCAGTCTGCTGTCTCTAATTGTAGTCGCGCAATTCCACGAATTCTTTCACCCTCTCCAGAATGTCAACGGCACACATAACGGAATCACAGGCCATCTCCTTCGTGTACTCTTCGTGTGGAATGACTACAAAATCGATGGGATCCGGGTTGTAGAGCTTGTTGGAATTTCCGACGATCTTCTGGAGTTTCTGGGCGAGACGGCGCAGTTCGACGTCGTCCAGGGAGGCGGCCAGTGTGACGAGATCGTGGCTGAAGCTCGTGACGGCGTCCACTGCGAACTGAGCTGCCTTCAGGGCCTTCTCCGATGCCTGGAAACAAAGACAGCGATATAAGGGGCGGATGATGACATTTAAGGGAGTTTTATTGCCAAACACAATTTCACGGCACAACGAAATTTAGGAAGAGGCCACATTAGAAATTTAGTAAGATCTCACTGTAGAAATTTTGAAAGAGGTCACATTAGAAATGTGGAACATTAGCAAGATCTCACATTAGAAATTTAAAAGAGGCCACATTAGAAATTTATAAAGAGCACACTTTAGAAATTTAGTAAGATCTCACTGTAGAAATTTAGACAGAGCTCACATTAGAAATTTAGAAAGTATCTCACATTAGAAATGTAGAAAGAGCTCACATTAGAAATTTAGAAAGTATCTCACATTAGAAATGTAGAAAGAGCTCACATTAGAAATTTAGAAAGAGCTCACTATAGAAATTTAGAAAGAGCTCACATTATAACTGTAAAAAAAGGATTGCTCACATTAGAAATTTAGAAAGAGGCCACATTAGAAATTTAGAAAGACGCCACATTAGAAATTTAGAAAGACGCCACATTAGAAATTTAGAAAGACGCCACATTAGAAATTTAGAAAGACGCCACATTAGAAATTTAGAAAGACGCCACATTAGAAATTTAGAAAGACGCCACATTAGAAATTTAGAAAGACGCCACATTAGAAGCCATACATTAGCAAATTACGAAAATCTGCTCATGCCATCATCACTGTATTATATCGAAAGTAAATTTATAAAGTGCATCTGAAAGGAAACAGTTGCGGAAACTCTGCCACTGCTCGTACTCAGGCAGTGCCAGTGCCAAGACTTGGATAAAGGAGTTAATCATCTAATCATCTTTGTTATGACACAAAGTCGTTAAACAGTAACTAACCACACAGTTGAACATACCTGATGAGCTTTGAAGCAGACCCATTCAAAGGCCGGTTCGTGAGAGTCGTAGTCGTTGTCTGCCGCCCGGAGATCTTCTTGAGCCTGGCGCAGGAACCTCTTGGCCTGGGCCGGTTGGGGGTTGGCGCTCGAGAATGTCGGAGGAAAGCCCCCGGCGTAGTCTCCGTTGAAATCCCTCGAAAAGTTCTCCTGGTATCGTTCGCGCTGTTGCTTGTGCTCCTTGGCACGCTGGTTCATCTGGTCGAAGAAGAACTTGTAGGCATTGGCAAAGTTCGCCTGGAAGTTGGTACTTCCGGCGAATGGATTTCGTGGGTCGAAATCGAACTGGCTTGGATCGAAGTGACTCGGACGTGGAAGTCCGAGCTCGAGGCGCTCGAGTTCGGCCTGGATGTGTTGCGTGATGACCGTGGAGAAGGCTTCGTTGCCGATGTTCTTGTCCGGATGCCACTTGAGCAGAAGGCGCTTGATGATCTTCTTCCGCTGGCCTTCCGGGAGCTTCCACGCCTCATCCAGAGTGTCGCTCACTTCCTCCATCACCTTCTCCGTCGTGATCGTCTCTTCGTCTGGCTGTTCGAAGGCCTCATCCGGCTGGCCCTGCTGCTCGCCCATCTCCTCTCCGTAGAACTGTCTTTGGTTGTCCTGCTGTGGATGCTGGCCTTGGAAGGACCCGGCGGCGTTGTAGCCCGAGTCTTCTTCGGTTCCGAAGTCCGGTCGGTCGGTGAAGTCGTCAGGACGCTGGGCGTCTCCTCTGTGAGTGTTCACGAAATCGCTCTCCTCGTGTTCCTCGCGGAAAGGCTTCCTCTTCGGCTTGGAATCGGCGAACAGGTTGTCTTCGGAGAAGGCGTTCTGGGAACTTTTCGATGAGCTGAACCTGTTCTGCCGCCTTCCCATCGAAGCCTTCGGAGATTTTGGCAGCTCCTCTGGTTCGAACACTGACGACCGGCTGTAGAAGGACTCTCTGTACCCGGCCTTGGGAGATTTCTTTGGTCCCGTTCCCGGACTGTACGGCTCGTTGACCGAGATCCGCGGTGCGAAGCCTTCGATTCGGTGGAACTTGTAGAGGTCCGTGGCCGAAGCGATGCTTGGTGGTCGCTCCTCGCCTACGTTGATCCGGTACCTCTGCGTCAACTTCCGGTGAGCAAACTGGTCGGATTCGGACTTCTTCCGCGTCTGGTCAAAGTTCTCATCCATGATCTTCTCAACGATGACGGCGTAAATGACGGTCGGCATGTCGGATTCATCATCGTCAAGCTCGAAGCCAACATACTCTCCGGTCTCGAACTCTTCGAAGTCCTCTTTGAGCAGGTGGTGATCTTCGGTTGGGATAAACGTTCCGGGGCTGGGCAGCGTCGGCGCCGAGGAATCGGGCCCGTAATGGTTGTCGGGCCGGACCTTGAGTCGGTCGAGAACTTTCGGGATCGAATGAGGCAGACAGGAGAGAATCGGTTGAATGTAGTGAATGGAGTTCTTCAGTAGTCCACCACTCATTGTGTTGATTCCTTCCGCTACTGCCACCTGATCAACACCATACAAACTTCATATGTACCATGAGATACAAATTAAATTCTATTAAGAAAATAATGTTTTAATAAAGTCATCAAAGAATCCCTCACGGTGTATCGGGGATACTTTGGAGGTAACATCAAATCTACTTTTAAAAATAACAATTATATATCTAATGAAATGACTTCTATAGCCAATCTAATCTAAACTAATCTAAAGACTTCTATATTATAGTTAATCTAATCTAATCTAATGCTTTTTATAATGCTTTTATAGTGCCACTATCATGATGCAAAAAGCATTAACCGACCAGTCACTCATGAAATTAAACAAATTCACCCAGTAATGACCTAAACGAAAGAATCCTTTCAAATAATCATCATCGGTCCTATGTTAAAATAACTATATTAAAATTAAATCCCTAACAAAAAGAAATGAAAGTTTCGTCTAAACAGTTCCCACACCATACAAATCTCCCTTACCTGTAGTTCTTCATTGAGACATGTCGTCTTATTGATGTAGACGCTCCAGACTTCCGCTCCCGTATCATCGTCGAGTTTCTTGTCAACAAAGCACTCGCACTCCGACTCGCTTCCAGGCAGCCTCTCGCCATCGAACTCGAGGAACGTGATCACCTTGTCTACTCCATAGACGTGGATCTTCTTCAGGTTCTGCTCGATAGTGTCCAAGATCGTCTGTCGGACTTTGTGTCCCGACTTCCGGTGTTCGTTCTTGACGAGTCGGATCAGACCCTGGGAGAAGGGTTTCGAGTTGATCTGGTACTTGAGTTTGTCGGCGGTCGTGTGGAGCATGACCGAATTGCGTGATTTCTCCTCCATTTGCTCCTGGACTACGGCGGACAACATCGCCGGTCGTAGCCGGTTAGGAAGCAGTTTGATTACTTCTTCGTAGTTGGCCGCTGTCAGCTTGCATTCGGAGAGGTCAAAGAGGAAGGGTCGACGCAGACTATTGATACGATCCGTGAACGCCGGTTCGTCGTTGAAGATTATGTCCGTAGACTTGTAGAGGTGACCCAACTTCGTCGGAAGGAAGAGGTTGTGGACGTGGACCAGACTGTCCTTGTGGCGATGTCTTCGAAGGGTCGTGAAGAGTCCGTAGACGGCCTTGAAGGCCAGTCGCATCTCGTTCGGGTGGAGTTTCTCGCGACCTGTTTCGTAGTAGATGCTCTCCAAGACGGAGGCGTACTGTTCGGGCGTGGCGTGCAGCGTGGCGCCCAGATGCAAAAATAGCTTCTTGAACTCTCCCAGTTCCGTCGGTGCCTGGTGCAAGTAGGGGTAGATCTGGTCCTCTTCATAGAGGTTAATGACGACCTGTTTCGGTTTGACAAACGCCTGACCGAGATCGGACACGATGCAAGGGATGTCGGCCAAGCGATGCAGGACCTTCTGGATGTCGTCTCTGGCGCCGCTGTCCAAAAGCTTCTGCTGGAGGAACTTGTAGATCTTGTTCATGACGTCCATCTTCATGTAGTTGCGCAGTTCCAGAGTATCGTCGTTCTTGCTGATCGGCAGCGAGCAGATGTTCTGCATGTGTTCGACAACTAGGTCGACCGGTGGACTGTCTTCCATCTTCAGCAGACTTCCTATCTCCCGTCGATAGTTCTCCACGCCATGGAACGGACTGTCATCCGGATAGTCGTAGACGATGTCGTGTTCCGTGAGTTGGTAGGGATTGGCCCAGTCAGGAAGAAGGAAGCAGCTGCTCCAGACCAACACCTCATAATTCACCGGAACGCCCTCTTTGAAGGTGATATAGGACGTCGTCGCTCCAAAGGCATTGAAGATCTTGTACGACATCGGGCTGATCTTGCACGAAGGTACAAACGGAATATCGACCAGTTGCTCGAGTAGGTCGACTGTCGGCAGGTTCTTGATTTTAAACAGGTGCGTTATTAGAGTTCGCGCTTGGTTGTAGGTGTCCTCTGTAGGTTCCGTTCGTCCGGATTCGGCGATCTGTTTGGCAAATTTGATCAGCACTTCTGCGCTCAGGTCTTTCTGGAGTCCGACGTGTCTGAGGAAGTCGAGCCATCCGAAATCGGAAAATGGTTTCGGAGGAAATGCCTTTGGATCGTCCTTGTACATGACCTTGAAGACTGGATGAGATGGGTCATAGAATTCCGAGGCTTGGTGGAGTCTTCCGTCCGACCCAGGAAGAAATCGGAGCTTGGACAAACCAGTCACAAAAATGTTTCTCTCCTCGCCTCTCAGCTGCGTCAGCTTGTAGTCTTTGAGGAACTGTAGATGTACGATTCGGCCGTTCGGGCTAAGATGATCAAAGTTGCTGAAGATGTAACTGAGGTAGACTTCCGTGGCATCGATGGGAGAGCAGTCGAGGATGGAATAGAATCGAGACAGCGCCTGATTTGCACGCAGGAAGACCACCGCAGCCTTTTGCTGAATGGCATCCATTTCTGTCTTCGGTAGGTCGTCTTCAAGTAGGAATACACTGTTGTTTCCAAGACCTTCGAGGCTGTCATGAATCGTCAGATGAAGCGGGAAGATCTCGAAGTGCTTTCTTTATGTCTTTGTCCCCTTCCCAACCATCTGCTGCGTCGGAAAAGTATTTCAATATTGTGTAGCATTCTTCGATGCTTAGAGAAGAGCTTCTCCCTTGACTGGACTTCCCGATGATGTGATCCAACGCCGTTAGCATGGCTTTCGGCTGCTCCGGTGTTGATACAATTAATCTTGCCAAATGCGAGCCACACGGTTGGGCAACCGCTTTGCCGGGAATTCGCTTCGACACGTTTCCATCCAGAAGCCCACAATCCAATTCCAGAACTCCAAGTCTGCCTAAACAGTGCCGTAGAGAATTGCTCATGATGCTTGCCTGGGAGTAGTCTAGAACGGTATCGGCCATTCGTACAGCGACAAGGAAACGATCGCCTGTTGGTTCGTCACTGGTTGACCAGGTGCGCGAGCTCGACGACGACAGTCGTGTACTGGTCCTGCTGGGCTTAAAGGTCAAAGCTGGAAGGAGGCACCAATCTCGCAGAGGCTGAAGAAGCGTCTTGGCCAGATGATTCTCCAAAGCGTTCGGTTGCTGTTCAGCAATTCTCTCAAACTCCTCGTAAAGAAACGTCCAGACCGAGATGAGCCAGCGTTCGTTCGGAACAGAATCCGATTCCTCGATGCTCCACTTGACACGACCAAGTCCGGAAGTGCTGTTGTAATCCACCGATAACACGTTTGAAAGAACGCCAGCAAAGGCCTTGACGTCAAACCGTCGGAACACATCGCATGACTCTGTATCGGCGTCCATGAAGACGGACCCCACCAGCGTACGGTGTATGAACAGGGAGCCAAGTCCTGGAAGAAGTTCGCTGTGACGCGACAAGTAGACCTTTTCGCGATTCGAGAACTGTCTGAGTTGGCCGTCTTCGCTGAGAAGGAGTGGGAGCCCGTTCAAATTGCTACGGAAGTAGGGAATGTCCTGAGAACAGTAATCAAGCACAACCTTCAGCGTCGGTTCATCCCAGAAAGGAGTCGTGGAGACGTCAGCCGGTAGACTTGGTAGAAGGCAGGTTGTAGATTTGGATTTGTGCGAGGCAAAGAAGTCGATGACGGACTTGGGCGCGACACAGCCAACATCAACGCCAGCCGCTGCGAAGCTGTCAAAGATCGCCATAGGGAGACGGACGAGCCGGAACCCGGACCGCAGCAGGACCTGGCGCAGTATTTCATGAGATGGTTTCTTCATGTTGGATCTTGAGCGTCTTCTTCTGGAAGGGGAAGGGGACACGGGAGTCCCATGCCGGTGTTCTTCGGTCTCACGGTACGTCTCCTTCAGGTTGTCAAAGTACGGCTTCGAGGTTCTGTCTACCCCCGTCGAGTGCCATTCAACTTCTGTCTGGTTTGTCAAGCTTGCATTCGAGAGCGACATGGACATCTGATCATAGGACGATCGAACAACGGGAAGAACAATTTCCTGGTAGGTGTCGATGCGCTGGTAGATTGCCTCCATCAGAGTTTTCCAATACCCGGGACCTGTCTGTCGGGTCAGGTGAGGAAAGAGGCTGCAGTAGGTTTCCAGATCGGGAATTTCGTCACCGAGAGCATCCATGACTGACACATTTCCTGAAAGCATGGAGCTGCTGAGCTGGGAGGGCGCACGACGCAAAATGGAGATGTAGGCAGGTGCGATGACGTGCCTCAGTAACATGTTGTTCCATTCCGTCTTGGTTCCCGCATCGTCGTCTTGCCAAAGACTACGTCTGGCCTCGTGGTCTAGGCAGAAATGGCCGTTCACATGAACGGGAAGATCCGTCTTCACAGGAAGTGGTAGAAAACAGAAAGCCTTGCTCGGTCTTCTTATCGATACCGAGTCTTCGGCAGACAGGAATGCGGCCACTCCACCTCTCGGCAGAAGGGCCAATTCGCCAGACCGTATCGCTTCATTTACGGATGCTGGGAGTTTGACGCTGGAATCGACACCGACCCTTTGCGCGATCATCCATTTCTCGGAGTAACCGCAGTTGTCGGATATGTCCACAACGTACGTCAGCTCTTTCGTATGAATATCGGTCACTTTTGGCTTCTCCGTCGGCATTCTTTCTGCCAGTGATTTCAGATACTGCGAGAACTCGGTCCTTGCCAGTCGGTCGTCTTCCGACATTCCCACCCGAACTGTGTAAGATCCTGCAAGTTTGTTCGTCCGAGCGTCGATCTGAGTTAGCGTAATGCTATTCACGGAGTTGAGAAACAGAAGACAGTCGAAGATTTCCTGTTTGAATTTGTCGAACAGCACCCTCAAAGTTTCTACGGTCACCGCCTGATCGGACAGCTCTGATTCTTTGGTCATCTTTTCGTCCCTCAGCGGAAATCTGAACATCGTTCCACTGTCCAGTGGAAATTTGTCTTCCAAATAGCACGGAAAGACGTCGGTAAATATTTTCCGAAGTTGAGACACATCGTCGTAGCGCCTTCCAGGCTCCTGGACAGTTGCCCCAGGCACATACTTTGCATGTGGGTCAAATATGCACAGTGTCTCGCCAATCTCCTTGCCTTTTGTCAGGAAGGATGGCGCATCCGTTAGGTGGTAAACACAGTTGAATCCAACTCCGTACTGACCAGTTTTGTTGGGATCGGCAGCCTTGCTTCCCTGGCCGAGACTCTGAATACCTCGAAGATCAGCATCCGTGAACGGTTTGTTGTTGTAGACGCACAGCGCTGGGCCTTGGAGGGAACGCCACGACTGATCGAAAATCCGATCGGTGCCGTGCTGCCTGGGATCGATGATGAAGCAGATTTCTGTAGCGCCAGCATCGTCGGCATTCTGAAGTAGCTCCTTGAGTATCTCTTTGTCGCATGGATAACCAGATAGAATCCTCTTGATCCGATTAGTAAGCGGTTCTTTCTGCCCAAAGGGTATGCCGCGCGAGTGCTTGCTCAGTACCTCCTGTCTTCGTGTGTTGACTCCCAACTGTTTGGAGATGGTGTATGGAATCAACGGATGCGAAAACCCGGCATAGTCAGACGCAGTCTTTGGAACCCATGGAGTGTCCGGTTCATTGAAGCAAAGATCCGTGGCCGAGGCTAGGACATTCCGTGCGTCCGGGATGTAGATTGGTCCAAACTTGCCTACAACTTCTTGAGTCGTTTGACCCATTTCCGCCATCCTTTCGTTTAACAGACTTACCAGCTGAAGAGCTACTTTCAGCGATTCTTTGTCGAGCACCTCCTCGTTGAAGATGTCGTGCAGACTCTGCAAGGCGAACACAAAATCCCTCACTTCAAAGGTTTCCTTGACGCCGACCGCACCCAGCAGGTCGTTGAAGTGGCGTTTGTAGAAGTCCGGGATTTCGTACAGGTAGGGAGCGCAGTTGTAGGTAAAGTTGAAAGCCAGTTGCTTTGGCGATAGGAACCGATTGTGGGCGAGTATGAAATAGCGATTTCCGAGCGCGTCTCGCAGTGCCTGTCTCTGGCTGTCGTTCGTGCATTTCTCTTGCAGGAAAGTCATGATGCTGTAGACCATCTTCTGTATCGAGTTAGCGACTTCCTGATCGTGCAGGTAGTTTTCTGTGTCTGGGTTGCTTATGACGTCAAGCTGAGCAAGAACCTGTCCCACAGACGGCTCCTTCCATTCCATACCCAATCGGAGAAAATTTAATAGATCACTCGAGTCTTTTGGAAAGACGCTATCTTCTGCTATGTAGAGCACACATCCAACTAGGTCCTTGCTTTCCGGAGGATACAGCTCGGAAGGCCTGAGCAGAAAGTTCTTCCGGTCGTCACTCCCCTTCCAGTGCAAAGGAAAATGACGTGGCTTCTTCATGGCAGGGATGAGGGGCAGTTCTAAGAGCTGCTGCTGGAATTGTCTCAGTCCTCCGGTGCTGGTGTTCTCCGTCAGCTTTTCGTTCATCACTTCAAGCAACGCCCTAGACAGTTCCTCAGCAGCGGATGGATCCGACGTATTTTTCAGCAGCTGTGCCCTGTCTAAGATTTCTTCCCAGCTGAGATCACGAGCCTTCTGCTTCATGCCGAGACCTCGTAGCACCTGAATTATGCGGGAACTTGCATACGTCGTTTCACCAAACGGGAACTTCGCATCTCCCGGTACAAACAGTTTTGCTAGGGCAGAAGTTGGATCGACCAGTTTATTCGGTGGACTCAGCTGGGTCCCATCTGGCGAGGCAGGGATGCAGGGATACTCCTTCAGACACTTGTTCAATTCTGGATTGTTACGAGAAAGCGCATCTAACATGAGCAAATCGCGATCCTCTCGGCTAGTAGCAACGATTTTCGGTAGGAAAACCTTGCTGAAGAACTGTAACTCGTTGTAGGTTCTTGAATCGAGAAGTCGGTCCGCCTCGGACATTTCCAGAGCTCGCCTGACCCACTGCGGAAGGCAGACGACAATGCGGTTTGTTCCAGCTGCCACGATCTGTCGGCTGACCGAAAGTGACGCTCCGATGAGGTCGGATCTTTCGTAGCCGCAGTCGAGGAAGACCGTCTGCGGAAGCGTGCCCCATCGATGACCGTCTGAAAACAGATTCAGCGACTGGCTGCTCGGATCGTTCAGCGCCTGGTAGAAACTCTTCATCAGCGTCGTACAGATGGCAGTTACATTGTCCGGATGTGGCCAGAGCAGACTGAACTCGCAGTCCAGCGGAGACGTTAAGGTGGCCAAGTCGTTGAGCATGCGCAGATAAGCGGCACAGACGGCGTCCTTCATGAGTGCTGCGTTCCAGAGGGCGCGAGGGTCGTACTTGTCGTCCTCGTTCTGCTCGCTGAGGTATCGTCGGTTGGCGGCTACGCTGAAGGACCCATTGACGTGGACTGGAAGCCCGCTTCTTACCGGAAGAGGTAGGTAACTGAAAACGGCTCCATACGGCATCGTTTCGTCAACGGGGTCCAACAGCGGACATACTTTGTAGGCTTTCGATTCGGGTATGTACTGAACCTGTACCGCTATACCTGATGCTGGGACAAGAGAATCCTCTTGCTGGGCCATTTTCAGCGACTCTCCGCGACCCATGTAATTGCAGATGAACCATGGCTGGACTTTGCGCTGTTTTGCAATACCCAGCAAGCTCTCACCCTTTGCTGTCAGGTCGCTGTCCGTGCATAATAGCATCGATGAATCGGGAAACTTTATTCTGTCTTGGCTCACTCCTTTCCTCACCTGTTTCATGACATCCGACACTGTGCGCAGGAACTGACACTGCTTGATGAACTTCTGCATCTCTTCGTTGAGGCTTTTCGCTGGTTTGCTGAGTTCCACAACAGGCGGGCCAAGCTCCCGGATGATTTTTATCGGTCTCTTTTCGACTGAGAATAACTCAGCAATCTCTGATGGTGATGCGTTTCTTGGCAAATGATGAACGCTAACATTGACGACGTTCTGGGTGAATAGGAGAAGATTTTCGGCTCCACGTACCAACATTCGCAACAATTCCTTTACCTCGGTATCATCGTAATGCTTCTGACATATCTCGCTCTGAAGAGCTTGCGCCTTCGTGCGAAGTGGTAACCTGAACAGAGTCCCAGGGTAGGACTCTTGCTTACGGATGTCACATCCGAACAGTTCGTTGAACGGTTTGAACTGATTTCCGAGGCTCTGGAGTTTCCGGCGATGTCTGCGCATGTCGAGCTTCAGTCCCGGCTTCAGTTTGTTGCGGATGCTCTTTCCAAGATGCGTTGTGTGAGGATCGAATATGACGATGTTGTGTCTACTGACGAAGCTCGGGACATCCGTCACGTTGTAGACGGCGTTGAACCCAAGACCGAATCGTCCGATTTTGTCCGTTTGACTCTCCTTCGTGGCGCCGTTCAGCTTGGTGATGTTCTCAAAGTCTTCGTCAGAGAACACCGAATTGTTGTAGACCCAAAGCGCCGGGCCCTGGCACTCCTTCATTCCCTCGTCAATCAGGCAGGTCAAAGCATCTTGATTTTTCCTCTCATCATACAGGAACTTGACCACCGTGGCTCCAGCATCGTCGGCGTTCTGTACGAGTTCCTTGGGAATGGCAAAACCATCCGTGTACTCCTCAAGAAGGGTGTTGAGTCTATTCGTGATGGAATCCGACTGGCCAAAACTGTAGTCGAGCTCTTCGGCCTCTAACATCTTGGACATGATGGTGGGAACTCCCAGCGCCTCGGACGTGCTGTTTGGGACGTTGGCGTGAACAAGGGTGATCTTTTCGTCCAAGAGACTTGAAAAGTCGTTTGAAGAGTAGCCTGCATTAAACGAACTGCACGTTGAATCAACCGAAATCATTTCAATGTTATTGAGTAAAGTATGGTGAAAAAAGTAGAATGAAGTGCAAAGTAGAGTACTGAAATAAGTTAATATTGCTTTTCACTTAACAATTACTAAAATTTCAAGATGTCAAACTATTTTTAGGAATGCCACAGAATTTTAAATATACTCGGTTACTTATATAATTATAATGATTCTTGTGGTATCATAATGATAACTAGGCCTTAAGACAACTAGTAACCTGGTTTGGAAAACTGCAGCATTCACGATCATCTAATGATAATCTATATAAAGTACCTGATGAGTTCGCCTTGAAGTGGTGCTTTATAAGTTTGCAATAAAAATAAAAATAATCTGCTAGAGAAAACACGTTGAAATCCTACAAGTCAGACAAACCAGGAGCCAAGCTCTTTTGGCAAACAAACGGAAACAGACCAAGTTTAAGCTTAGTTCTGTACGAAGCTAGAAGACCAACATACCACACCGAAAATCGAGCAGATTTGGCTACTGTAGAACGCTATATACGGCAGAGAAAGCAAAGACAACTATATAGATGCCTGATATCAGGTTCAAGCTAGAAGTCTAGGCCTACAGGAAAGATTATAATGTTGAGTCATGTTGAGCTGTTTTATGCCCACAGGCTTTCCAAGTACCTGTGAATCAGACGTAGACGTCGATAAAGAGGAGGCTCTTAAGTTATAAAAATAAAAGAAGCAAGTTATAATAAACTTGCCTTGTCTGATAGACTCGTCATCTGTGTAGGTGCATACTGACAGAGGAGCCAGTCTTATCGTGGTCAGGTTCTCGGAATGGACCGGTATGTAGATCTGATCCCTGATTTCTTCGATGCCTGCTTCGTTAAGGCGACTCTTCAGCTCGTTCAGTAGACAAACGTAGATATGAAGATCTCGCTTGACCTCTGCCTCACTGAACGATGGCGATCGCTTGACCGTTTTGCTGACCGATCTCGTGAAGCCTGCCGACGATGCAGTGGGCTGAACGACGTCAATTTCCTCATACTTTCTCTTGAACATGGTCAGGACTTCCATAAGGTCACAGCTGTGCTTCACTCCAAAGTTCTCGAGGAATTCTGCAAAAGGATGCATCTCGGCTGGAAGTCCGTAAACTATTGGTCTCAGGTCCATGAACGGTTCGATCGTAACGACATTTTCCGGTCGAGTGAATCCGTCGCCATGCCAGAGCCATTCGGGTGGAACCCTCGTAGACAGAAGTTGAGCGACGATCGGTATCTCGTGCTTGACTAGTTCGGCAAAGATGCTTCGAGCCATCTCCATGAAGGCCACCTTGTCCCGGGAATTGTACGCGGGGATGACGTTAGCCAGGTGGCTGACGACTCGATCGAGGGGCAGCGGTTGGTCCCACCCCAACGCCTGACCGACTTCCACATAGACGTCGGCTGCCACGATCGGCATTACAGACCCAACCAAGTGGATGGACTGCTTAACGGCCATCTCCAATGGCTTGTAGAAGACGTGTCCAACGCTCTGCTGATACCAGGCTAGTTGCTGTGGGTAGTTCGTTGGCTTTGTGGTCATCGCCCGCACCCAGCGTATGCCTGTCAGAGCAGCGGCCAGAGTGGTTCCTGAACAGACTGCCTTCAGTTTCGACTTGTGCCGGTGCAGGTACTCGAGCAGGGCAATGGATTTCTCTAGCAGCTTTTCAACTGGGACGCCATCCTCCTTTTTGGAATACAGACTCTGAATGGTGTAGGCAGATTCCTGGAGGTCCTCCGGTTCCACACCATCCACTCCTCGAAGTCCAACATCGCGAAGGACGCTGATGATGGCTGGGTCTGAGTAGGAGGTTCCCGGGAAGTTCTCTTCGAAGAGGAACAGTTTCTGCAGCAGCTCGTTATCTGGATCGTAGAACCTGTCGGGTGTCAACAGCATGTCTCCCTTTGGCAGAAAGGCCAGAGTTTTCAGAGTCTTGCGAAAACCCTTGTCAATGTCCAGAAAGAAGTGGTAGTGTTTGAGGACGTACAGCATGATCCGTTGAACTTCTGCGTTGTCGTAGAACGCCTGCTCCACATCAGGGAAGACGATCTGGCTCAGAACCTGAGCCATGTTGAGCTGTTTTATGCCGAGGAGTTTGCCGAGTACCTGTGAGTCAGAACTAGACGTGTCGATAAGGAGGCGAGATACGGGAAAGGGAACCTTCTCTGGTGGCGCCGCAACGTTGGTCTTAACGACGGAGATAAAGTGCGACTCTGATCCTCCGCTTCCAGCCACGGTTTCAAAGATCGGCAACTGTGACAACATCTCCAGGCAGTCCCTCTGAATCTCGTACAATGAGATCTTGGAGAAGAGGGCTCGAAGGCTCCTCTTCTGTTGCGGGGTGGTCATGTCGTTCATCCTACGGACGATTGTGTCCCTACCTTCTGCCGCACATCTCCTCTCGATTGTCTTCAGAACGCCCATGTACGTCGGAGCAAACACGTAGAGCTTCGTGATGAGCGGATGTGATTTCACATAATCTGGAAGCTCATTGACGACTGGTATCCCGATGGCCTGGACTATCTCCTCAACATCCACACCCAGCGTTACACCGTCCATTGATCTCACCAAGACCACGTTGGACAGGCTCAGGGGAATCAGCTCCGTCACCGTCTGTGACTCCTTCTTCCCAGGAGGCGTCTTCTGGACTGTTCGGACCGGTAGAATTGGCAGCCCGTCGACGGAATTCAGGTCCCGTGGGGAACTTCGGACGAGGAACAGCCAGAGAGACTCGAGCCAGTTCTCCGGTGGGTGTCCGTATTCGTGAGGGTTCCATTCGACTCTAGGCATGTTGAGCCACTGTTGTGGAAGGCAGCGAGGAAGAAGCTTTCCCACAAGGCCGGCATCAAGAACCTTTAACTGTGTGTATCCTGTTCACATATCAACGCAAAACGTATAAGGCCAGGCAAATTATAATACCTCATTATCTGATTGACATCTATTTGGTGATACTTTACAAACTGATGAAGTTTAAGTACTCTAGCATCTGCGAATTTGCACCATAGCGCATTCGCAGTGTTTTAGTAACATTAACTTGCGCTGTATAAATAATTGTTCTTACAACAACAACAACATAACATATCCCAGAATCACTCTGAATCTTTCTATTCTTGCCTCAAAACTGTCCTTTTCTGCTGTGCTTACTTTGGAGCGCTCCTGAGAGTAACCTTGAAGGGGCGCTATATAAATCTTTGCAATGAATGAATGAATGAATAACATATATAAGTGAAAGCCAAAACATATCTATCAGGCAATTCTGATTTTACTTTTTTTACCCCCAGATGCCTCAGGAACTTCACCAATATTTAAAGCGCAGAATTATCTTGCAATTGAGGTATTATAATCAGATAATGAGGTATTATAATTTGCCTGGCCTAAAAGGTGCTATTCGATTGTACTTATTTATGAGCAAAACTTCAAGTAAGTTATCCTAAAGATTTCAGTTGGAATGCTAGATGGTAGTGCTAGCGGTGTCACTTAAAATGACCATCGATTGATATATACATGTATCTCAAATCGTAATAAAGGTGCTATAGAAGTCAACGAAGATATGAAGTAAGAGTCGAGTAATCCAGAAGAACTGATACGGCCGCAAAATCTGTCTTACCTCTCATAGCGGCTTTCATCAGCATCGTTTTGATATCCTCATCAATGTCCGACTCCAGGAAGTCGTCCTTGAGTCCGGGAAGCAGACTCTGCATCTCCTCGGACGGCGCTATATAAATCGGTCGGTCGGCCTTCTTCGGATTGAAGTGGAAGAGGTCGAATCCCCCGTTGGCCAGTGGAAGCAGCTGGAGTCCGTCGAGCAGTTCGTACTTGGTCTGTTTGAGAAAGTACCTCAGCAGTTTCATCTTGTGTTCCCAGTGCAGACTGCTGCTGTACTGAACGTCCTTGCAGGCACCTGCCACGATGATGGCCGTGATCGAACCGAGACTGAAGTGGCAGTACTTCCGGATTGCCTGCAGGACGTGTTCCGGAATGTTGACGATCTTGACGGAGCTGGCCGCGAGGACTTCCACGATGACGGCGGTCGACTCCTCAGTGGGGTCGAGGGTGTTGAAGATGGCGTTCTTCGGCTCCACCCACTCCTGGATTCCTGGAGAACTGTGGAAAACGACCGGGTACTTGAGGATCTCGATGTAGACGAGCGACATGATTGGCTCCCACTTGCGTTCGATCTTCGAAAGATCCGGATAGGCCCGGTAGATGCTCGTGACGGTCAGCCTTCCCGTTGTAGAGTGCAGCCTGATGGCTTCCATCACCATACTGACGTAGCACTTGGGCAGCGCCTCACGCAGCATGCACTGGTTCCACAGCAGGCCTTTGTCCATGTGGACATCCATGTACCGGTGTGATCCAGGCCATTTGATGTACTTCCGGTTCTGCTCGAGGGCAAAGAATCCGTGCACGAAGACCGGGAGTCCAGTGGAGGAATGCTGTTCAGAAGGCAGAGGTAAAAAGGTAAAGATTCGACCATCATCGTCATTCAACCTGTAGACGTCCGTACCATCCGATCCATCCTTGATGTCCAGTCGCATGGCAGTGCCCACCCACGGCAGAAACCCGAGCTCGGGGTCCTTGAAAAGATTCCTGAAAACTGGGGAGACGTTTCCGCCGCAGTAGTAGTTGGTCACGAGAAATCGGTAGGTGCGCTTGTTGGCCACTTTGTCCGTGTAGCTTTCGGTCTGTATGGCCATCTGATAAGTGGCTACGACCGGTTTCTCCTGCCAATCTCCAGAACGCACCTGGTTGTAGAACTCGGCGCGCTTCCGCCTCACCTGCATTCCAAGAAAACAACAATGACCACATTTCAAATGTATATAGCATCCTAACAATGCTTTGTGCATCAGGCTGTCAGCTGGGAGGGATTATGCAATCATGGGCACTGGGACGAAGAGAGTAGTAGGTGGGATTGGTTGGGGATAGCAGTAAGTGCAAGAAGAGGCCTAGGTCGGCCTTGCGTCATATTGTATTGTAGTTTCTTGGCCCAATTTCAGTGACTTTTTACGATAGTTAACAGTTTGGAAGGACTAATTGCAGTCTTAAGATTTTAATATCCAGATATTTATGTGATGTCCTGCTAGATTGAGTCATGTACTTCACCAAATCTGAGGAATGTTGAAAGCACATTTGAAAGGCAAAACGTTTTCTAATACAAGTACTTTTTCATAAACCAATATAAAATACACGTACTTACTCATAAACCAATATAAAGTCTGATAAACATACCTCATCTATACACTCCTCACTGATTTCTGCCTTGAAGAGGAGTCGGTTTGTCTTTGAGTGCTTCTCCCGATCGAAAATGGAAATCCGTTCGAGGTTCTTAACGAAGACGAGCAAAAGGTGAGCATCGTGCTCAAAGTTCTGAAGCAGGTACTGAATTTTTTCGCTCGAGTAAAGAACATTCGACAGAGGCGACGGTGTCTGACGCAGAGGAAACCGAAACAGCGTACCCTTGAAGAAACCGGTTCGAAACGAATTGGTGTCACAGCCGAACACACCGAGGTACGGTTCCAGCTGGTGTGGTACGCTATTCAGCAGATCGGAACGCTTCGCTATGTTCCAGCAGTGACTTGAAGCGGAAAAGATTTGCTGGTGAGGATCGATGATTCCAAGTTTGTCACCACTAAGCATGCATGGAAGATCTACAGTTTGGAAAATATAATACAATCCAGCTTGTAATTTGAATTTCATCTCAGCTTAGAACTTCTAAAATGCCACTGGCAGAGGAAAGTCATAACAATCAGCAATCCTTGATCAGCCTGACAAAGCAATCATGTCAACAAGGAAATTGCTAACAGAGAAACGTGGTTTAAAAATACATTCATAATTCATTTATTCATCCATCCATCCATCCATTCATCCATACATCCATTTATTCATTCATTCATTCATTCGTCCATCCACCTATCCAGCCGTCCATCCATCCATCCATTTTGTATTTGCCGCGAATTAAATACACAGGGAAATGCTTGCTCTATATAAAGAACTTGTAATCAGGGTAGCCAAGTGCTTTTGGCAGCCAAATTAGCGTGCGAATACGTTTAGAATCGATCGCACGTTCTAAATCAAAGAAAACCACTATAGGCCCCTAATTACGTCTGTTTCGTATGCATTCAGACATCAATGGGCTGTGGTCGTACGACATGGAAAGCTCGGATGGAGGCTGGCACACGAGCCACGGTCACTCCATGCAAGGCACTGGATGGGAGACCATGGGATCGAAGCACCCTGAGGGCATACAGTATCGATGAGCACGAGGCGAGGACTTCATCAATATGTGAGACCATTCTAAGATCGGGTCGAAGGTGGACTCCCAATACTCGCATGGAATCAACTCGCCCGGCTCTCGGTTCTATCAGGAGATGCGGGCCTTTCCGACTCCTCATCAAGATACAATCATCTCCCTAGTCTTTGATGCGTTGAGTCGGAGATAATTATCTTTTGCCATGCATGCAGTTATATATGCGGAGAAATTCACGAGCAGATGCTAGTCATCAGCATATTTCACTCGAAGATTGAAAGTGTGCAGGCATCTCGGGTGTTCTGTTTCTTATAATAATAACAATAATAATTACTTAATTAATAAAAATGTCTGATGATTTCTGGTTAGTTTAAGATGCTGGTCGAAGTTGTATTCTGCTTACGATCGGAGGACGTAACATCAATTCATTCATTCATTCATTCCGGAGATTTATATAGCGCCTCTTCAAGAACCCTACTCAGAGGCGCTCAAATGCACAAGGGTTACAATCACGATGTAAACATTTACGCTTCACTTTCAATCAAATACATTGGGATTGACTGGCTTGATTGATTGATTGACTGGCTGGCTTCCATCCATCCACTCATTCATTTAGACCATTTACCGTATAATTTGTCCCTTCAAGAAGTAGAAGAACCTACCTGTCAGGTGAAATACGGATTTGAATCCCATTCCGAAATATCCGATTTTAAACGGATCCTTCTGCTTGACGCTCTGCGACAACATTCGAATTCCTTTCCAGTCTTCCTCCGAAAATATTCCATCGTTGTAGGTATAGAGAGCCGGGCCCTGCAGCAGAACCAGCATTATCATCATCAACAACAGTCGACATCACTAATATCACATTCAACTGTCTCGTAATTCCGTTCCACTTGTGTCCTGTTTAGTCATTGTTTGTTAGAGGAGGTGTAGTGTTTAGCATGCTGGACTGTTAATCGAGAGGTCAGAAGTTTAAGTCCCCACCAGGGCAGAAATTTGAAGATTTCTGCTCCACCTGCGATCCCTATCCAACTCAGCTATAATGAGTGCACTGACTGAACACAGTCGGTGGGAAGATGGAATGGCAAGGAAGAGGACTGGACAGCTGCGGTCATATTTCAAGGCTGAGAAAATGAAGTTGCTTACACTTCTTACCCATGTCTGTCTCTTGGGGCTAGTTTAAGGGATGACTGTTCTTCTTCCACAGTATCAGGGCAGCTTACAGAGTCATCTTAGATACCAACACAGATGTCCTTCTCTTTGGAATAGTCTCCCCTCTGAGTTCTCTTCACGAGACTTCTCTTCTTCTTTTTATAAATTACAGCTTACAGTAAGTAACCTTGAAGGGGCGCTATATAAACGACATAGATAGATAGATGTGTTATCATCACCACTGTCATCACTTAAATCAGTCTCCTAGTCACCATTCTTGTCTTGATGCTCATCACCACCATCATCATCTTCATATCACTGTTATCGTCGCCATCGTCACCAATCCCATTGTCGTCATCATCATAATCATCATCAACAAGATCATCACCAAGTCCTTCCTATTCATCATCATCAACATCATCAACACCTCCAACATCATCATCCAAATCATTATTGTGGATAATTATTATCGTTACTAATAATATTATTATTACTATAATTATTACACGAGGACTTATAAAGCATTAGTTAATTAAACTACATACACCGCAGATGCTCTGATTACTGCAACTATCCATATAATCCATTACTTTGCCACACACTTGCTGTTCATGCTACATCGTATACAGAGCACATACTATAGTTCATACGTGCTAGAGGCAATTCAAACAACAGCTCTCATTATACACCGGTAACTCAACAATGAACAAAGATTGTCAGTCCTACATTATCTTTTTAGCTTAGTTCCTCTACAAACCTTCACTTGTAATAATACAAAAAACACTGACTGAAATTGTATCTTTAAAAAACTGTGTGTATAGCCATTATAACTCACAGGTAATGGTATGAATGATTTTTATACCAGTCTTTCAATAATTGGATGATCCCACCCTTCTTCTGATGTATGATCAAACTGCATATTCTCCAGATTAAGTCTCTCTGTCTCTGTCTCTGTCCCTGTCTCTCTCTGTCTCTCAGCCTCTTATTTCTTCCAATTTACCTGTCCTTTGTCCCATTTTGGCACACCTTTTGCTTTCCCGAAATTTAAATTAGCGACTTCTATAGCGCAAGGGCATAATGCACACGTCATCAACCGATGGCACACCAAAACTAAGCCATAATCAGGTCAACACCCATATAAGATCAGTCCGTAAAACAGAGAGGCAGCCTATGGCAGATAAGCCATTTGAAATAGGTGATGAGGAGGGAACAACAGACAACCGCGTTTCAAAATTATAGCATCTGTTTAAACCAGGACATGAATTGACTGTATAATTATTATTTATCAAATGTTTAACGACATCTTTTAGCGACAAAGGCCGTTGACGTCTTTAAAGTTTTTGATGCATTTCAGTTCATTTTCGTGTAGTGTTTTCATCAGGTCTCTTTTTTCCGTCTTGGATTCCATTTCTGATAGGATATTGAGGTCTTTAAAGTTTTTGACGTATTTAAGTTCATTTCCGAATAATGTTTTTCATCAGTATTCTTTCTCTTTTCTTGTCTGTGTTTCCGTTTCTGACAGGATTTTGCAACGGTGAAATTTGACAGGTGGTTGTTGTCGATTTTGTGTGTGGCCAAACAGGCTCTTTGACTCAATTGACTGTAGTTTTCACACGTATGGTTTTATAACGTAAGTTGAAAACGTTTTATGGGTGTCGAAGGGTTGTATGAGATCGACGACATTGTTTTATGCCTAATATATATTTTCACCTATTTTGTTTTATGCCTAATATATATTTTTTGGTTAGCTATGTTTTAGAGGTGTCTAAGAAACTCAGTCCGTAAGACAGAGATGCAGCGTAAGGTGGATAAGCAATTTCAAAGAGAAAAAAATGGAGCCACGTGTATTTGCTATCGCGTTTCACAACTACAATATTATAAATCACTTGAAAAGTTTTTAAAGGTGTCGAAAGAATGAATGAAATTAACAGCATTGTTCCATGCATGCATAATATAGCTTCGGTCAGCACCATTTTAAAGTTGTCTAAGAAGATGTGTCCGTAACATAGAGATTCAGCCTTTGGGGATAAGCAATTTGAAGAGGTAACGAGGATGAGCAGTCAACTACCGCGTTTCACAACAGTATAAGCATCACTTGAAAAAACAAATAAAAAGTATAGGCTGATTTTCACAACTACTATTTTATACCGTCAGTCTACAGCTTTTTAAAGGTGTCCAAAGATTGAATGAAATCGACGACATTTCTTCCATGCCTAATATAGCATCCGTTAGCAACGTGTTAGAGGCGTCTAAGAAGCTCCGTCCGTAAGACAGACTCAACCTAGAGTGGATAAGAAATCTGAAGAATGCACAGAAACACTCAAACGAAGAATTTCCCCGTTTTAAAACTATATAGCATCAGTTGAAAACGTTTTAAAGGTGTCGAAAGAGTGCGTTTTTATATGAAAAAAGCGACAGTCTTCCATGCATAATATGGCATCTGTTAACAGCGTTTTAGAGGTGTCTAAAGAGCTTCGTCCGTAAAACAAAGATACAGACTATGGTGGCTAGGCAATTTTAAGTAGAGGTTGAAACGAAATGACACAAGTGACTGAGATGAAAGAACAGATACAGGGAAAGAGTTCCATCATCTAGGTTCAGGAACTGAAAACCCCACTCATGAAGAACAGTTCTCGTTTTAGCTATCACAAGAGCCAGGCAACCAGAGGACCTCGTTGAACAGTGACACCACTAACGCCTATACAATGCAGTACTGTAGAATCAAATAGGAACCGACCTGATAACTGGCGAGATCCGGGTGGTGAAGATACCGCGCGTCCTGTCCGTATGTGTTCCGGTCATAGAGGAATCGAACCTCCTTCGCTCCAGCATCCTCTGCATTCTGTACCAATTCCTAGATAACGAAATGCACGAATCTCTCATCTCATTCCATCGATTGGTTGACTGTTTCTCTTCTAATACTATCATAGCTTGAAATCTGGAGAGTATAAGTTCAGTCTTCAACAAGACAGTACCTGCATGTAAGTGTATGTACACGAGTATGTAGGTCTGTATGTACGTGCGTATGTAAGTGTGTATGTATGTGTGCATGTATGCAAGGATGCAAAGCTGGGCAATTCTATACTGCGGTTAAGTATAGCTCGTAAAAGCTCATAAAAGTGCCCAGTGTCCGACGCTGCAGCTTGTCGGGCGCTTCGACGTTGCAGCGCATCGGGCGCTTCGCTATACGACGAGGGGTGAGCTCCTAGTTCCACGGGCTCGCTTGGCTATTAAGCAGCGCCGTGCTTTTTCGGTTGTGGGACCTTCCATCTGGAATGACATCTTGTTTAAGCTCTGCTCTTTACTCGTGAGCCATCCGGCAGCTTTCTACAATTCCCTCTGAAGTCTTTTTTCTTTAGTCGTGCTGGGCCGGGAGCGCTTCTGAGTAGCTTCTTGAAGGAGCGCTATATAAATGCCCTGAATGAATGAACGAATGAATGAATGAATGAAAACAGCTTCTCACAAGCTAACTGGTGTGAGAGTTCTAAAGAACGAGTTTGTATGTATACAAATGCTCAAACAGATGGAAACAGTCCACACCGGTATAGGCCTGCACAGACACGTAAATATCAATCCATTCACAGCCAACAGTTGACACAAATTCGAAGACCCACGACCTTGAGCAAGTCCTTCATGTACAGCGACCTTGCCCATCACCCATCCATGGAAGCTTTGTCAGAAGATGGATGAGCTACATAAATACATCTTTATTAGAATTCCAAGTGGCTCTCCTACCAGTCAATAAATACTTCGTTCTAAGTGAAGTGACTGCAGTGAAAGTCAAAGTGGTGTCACTTCAGAATAAGTAGATGTTGGACATTGGATTGACGTACAACAGCTGTGCTTTCACTAAGGGAGCAGGTCCCAACTCAGTTGTGGATTTAGGTTTAGTCTGCACATCATGTGAATTCATTAAAACTGGACTGTTTGTCACTGACTTAAACCATCATCATCATTAGATCCTGACAACAGCCATTTAGCGGCGATGGGTATGAATAAAATAATGATCTCCATCGTCATTTGTCAAGTCCATTGCTCCCCTTAGTGTTAGTCAACGTAAAGTACCAGATCACTGCTAGCCTGAACTGTTAGAGGTGTTTTGAACACCGGAGAAGACCATGGGCCCCTTGGTCTTCATGGAGAAGACCTATAGGACCACTCGGAGTAGTATCTTGAAAAAGGATCCAGCAACCTTGAAATTCGGCCTTCGTATACAACATGGATCAAGGCTAAGGACTGATCTTGGTGCAACATCGTTGACACGGCTATGGTCTTCTCCGGTGTTCCAAACTGGAAAATTCACATTGGCGTGGTGGCATTTGGAAGACTACCAAGTTCATAAGACAGGGAACAGATACAATTAGGCAGAAGAAGAGGGTGAAACTGGATACCTTGAGGATCTGCGTATCATCTGGATATTGATCTAGAATCTTCTTCAGCTGAATGATGAGGGGAGGAAGGATGATACCCTGGTTGAACTCCTCCTCATCTGCGGCTGCTACAACACACAACATAGATTGACAGTATAGATGACAGTATTGCCTTTCAGGTCATTCATCATAAAAGATCAAAACATAAAGCATGGCGTTTGTCCTCACATACACACCCACAACGTTGTTATTGCCGACAAACGGTATAGTCCGCCTTAGCTGAAATGTGTATGCCACACACCAATATTATCAAACAGTGTACACACACAACGTCGCTCACAAACACTGTGCACCGTTGTGTTCTGCCTGTTTTGTGTGGTAGTGCACAAGGGGTCCTTTATGAATCAGGCAGCCCACCCACAATTATACACTCTTATACATGTCTCTATATCGTCTGGTGGCGAATTCAGCTGAGCGTAGCCGAGTCAACGACGTTGCACCAATATCAGTGCTTAGCCTTGCTCCATGTATGAAGGCCGAATTTCAAGGTTGCTTTAAGTGGTCCTAGGTCGGCCCCATGGTCTTCCCCGGTGTTCACTGAGGTCCACAGGGCTCTCCAGTGGTCCTTGTCTTAGAGCCCATACGACATACCCAAAAGGATCAGTCTGTGCATCAAGACTGTGGCAGAGACTAGCACTGTTGCCGTTCTCCTCCTGATTGCAAAGTTACTGGCACGGTCCATGTATAGGGAATCCACAGAATCCATCTGAGACAACATATACGTCTACGTGGCAGCCTATTACTTTACCTTACAGTATTATCTGTAACTGGCTGCGGATTGTCAGCAAGAGCTCAAGAAACGAATATAATGAGACCTCAGTTTAGTTGTAGTACTGTTTCAGAGTATTAGGTACATGAATTTGCAACAAGTAGCCTTCGTATTGCACTCTAATCTGATCACTTAACAACTATATCGCTGTAATAATAAGGCAAAAGGCATCAACGGATCAAAGCCTTCTATTATCTGTTTAATAAATTCAACCCTTACGGAAAGGAAGCATACATTTGAATCACAGTATTTTCATACACAGCTGTGTAAAAATCCTTCATCATTCGTTCAGAGTACCGATATAAAAAGTGTGATAATGAAAGTGTTAAAGATTGCTCCAATATTTAACCTCTTAGTTTTAACTCCAATATGGTTAATTATAAACTTTGATACTGTTAGTTGAGAGCTATATATCTAGATTAAGTTACACTTTGAAACTGTTTATAACAATGTGTCTGTTTGTCTGTTGACATTGTGCTACCTTTTCACTTTGTATCCACTGCAGTTGAAAAGCAAAAGCAAAAGCCATTTGTCTCATGCTAAGAACGATAACTAACTTACTTATATTCTATCCGGACAGCAAGAAAAAGAGATAGCACACGGAGAAGTACAGGTATAGCTCGAGATCACTTCAGTTGAGATCAAAACGAAAACGGTAAATGACAGAGCTATATCACTATATTCTATATTGAAAACAGAGCACAAACAAACCTCTTGAACCTTTCATGGGCGATAAATAAATGCTCTATTACAATTACATTGCATTTTATTACACTTTCATTCTATTACGCAATAGTCCAGACTCTAGTGGGTTAGCGCACTGGACTGTCAACCGTGAGGTCGGGTATTAAAATCTCCGCCAGACAGAAATTTATTTTGAGGTTTCTGCCCCACCAGCGCCCCCTAGCCAACTCAGCTGTAATGAGTACAATGACCTCACAGTGTCAGTGGGAAGATCAAACGGAGACGCAATGGAGAGGTGAGATTAACAGACGAGACCAGAGGATGAGCAAACCTTCAGTGATCTTTTGGGAGTTCATTACAAAGAGATGTTGCAGCAATGGCTAAGCAGAGGCTGCAGAATTTCAGAGAGGAGAATGGAGACCGAGATACAGAAATACCATGGCGGTAAGCGAGAACCAACCAACCTTTCCCACATGTCGAGGCTAAGAAAATGAAGGCACTAACATTTCATACCCATTGCTGCCTCAGGGCTAGCTTATTGAACAGCTCTTCTCACTATTGCAAAGTTTCATTAATATTTTTTACTAATTTTTTTACTGTACTAGAGAAATTGTTACACACCGTATGAAACGTATTACAATTTGTTACATTGAAAGTTGAACAACAACTTGAAGAAAAGAATGGTGAAGTTTATGATATGAAGTGTAGTACAATACGGATCAGAAACATGGACGATGAGAGGACAGGATATGAAAAGACTATAGAGGCCATCAGGATGTGGAGTTGTGGATATGGCGAAGGATGGAGAGAGTCAGCTCGATAGAAAGAAAGACAAATGAAGAGATACTACAAATGGTAGACGAAAAAAGAACCCTAATAGAAACAGTCAGAAGACCACACAGAGAAGTGGTTGGGTCATATAATGAGGGGAGATTCTCTATTAAGAACTCTCTCTCAATGGAAGAATGGAGGGAGAAAAGCCAAGAGGAAGACCAAGAATGATGTTAACGGACTGGGTGAAGGAATGCTACAGCAAGCAAAATGAAAGGACTGAACAGCGAGAAGAAAGGCGACATCAGAAGTACGAACCTGCCTCAAAGGCAAAGAACCAAAGAAGAGCTTACTTATACTAATAGAGAAACGTGTCTATTTAACTCCTATAATCCATACCGCGAATGCGTTTCGCAGCCGACGGTATTTGCTGCATTCCACCAAAGCGGATCCTCCCAGTAAACAGTTCCACTCGCGGCGTCGAAACCCACCAGACAGCGGCTCCTCCTCGCACCTATACATACAGCGATCTGGGTCATGCAACGAACTTTTCGCTTAGGCAGACCAAAGGAACGACGCACGCTACTGGCATGCTCGCGTGGAACAGAAAGCCACGTAACTACGAGCACTGTAGATCATAGTGCGTCACAGACAGCGGCATATGCATGTCTATAGATGCAGATTGGTGTATGTATGGGGCGCGCACTGCAGTCAATCATACCATGGTGTATGTGTGTAGGGGTCCCGTCAGTATAGGAGGCTCATAAGCTAGCGTTAGTAACTCTGTAGTGGTGAACTCTTGGCCCGTCGGCCGATCGCGCGGTCTCGCAAGCCGAACGGTAGGCGAGGTATTATAATTAAGGTTTACGCGCGTAGGTGTTTCACTAGGGTGTATGTGTATGTGTATATATATATATTATATATATATATATATCCTATATATCCATGCGCGTGTGTGTCCGTATATGCGAGCATTTGGCGGCCGTGGCTCAACAGATCCCTGCTACTTTGAAGTTCTGAGTCATGGGAACAGCATCGGATGGAATAACGAAGGACGGAATGGCTTTGGAATTAAGCTGACTTCAGCGATCATTTCAGAATACATTTGGACGTTTAATGCATTCGGTCACTTAGTTCGCGCCGAGAGGATTGGCGCCTCGTTTGGACGTCTGAACCGAAGTGTATGAACACCTGCGTGCTATATAACCTACATTGGTTATATAACACGCAGGTGTTAATGTCTGCAGATAAATCAATTCTGGGAACTCTTTGAGTACTGTCTATCGCACCAGAACTGTAATGGTCGCCCCCGGAGTTTTCGGTGTACCTGGTCCGAAGTCTGGAATTCACCGATTCTGTCTGTTCTATCTGTTCTGCGCTCTGTGTGTTTTTTGCCTTTAAGGTCTACACTTATTGACCTCTTTCAACTCTCTTGCCCACCTTGGCCTGATTAGAGCGTTTCCTGGTTAAACATTTTCGTGATTAAGTATTTCCGTGTCTCCGATTCGCATTTCTGTGTGAATTTGCGCGCGTTAAAAATGTTTCTAGTCGATGTTCCCTCCAAGTTGCGTGCACGCTCGCGCAAGCATCTATGACGCCGGCGCAGTGAATGTCACATATGGGAATTTTAATGCTTTAAAATCAGGCAAAAAGTTGCTCATTTTAGAGTTCAAATTTAAATACAAATTAAGTCGCACAGTGGCATATTAACACTGCACAGCACACTATGAAGTGCTTTAAAACAATGGCAATAAAGTACGTTCATCTGAATCACGCGGTCGTCATTAAAATGGAAATTGTTGCCATATGTCTTGCAGTCACCACTCAGCAGATGACAAGGTTTGCAGCACTTGCATCTTTGGCTTACAGGGAACGTTGTTAAAATTATAATAATAATAATATAGTAATAGTAATAGTAATAGTAGTAGTAGTAATAATAATAATAATAATAATAATAATAATAATAATATGAATAATAATAATAATAATAATAATAATAATAATAATAATAATAATAATAAATAGTTAGATTTCGATCATTGCTCTCCAGCCGATTACGATTCTCGACCTCTATTTCACTTCAATGGACCATCATTGATTGAAGCCATGCCCATTATATGATAACGCAGCTATAGGTCATTAGATCAGAGCAGAACATATTAGAGCTGCGAACACGCCCGCGCAAATTAGAGCACTTATCAGAAAAAATTGCCCTATTTTCTGTATCACAAAGACGCCTTGCTCTATCGGAGGCAAAACCAGGCGGATGGATAGAGACAGGGAACACTACAGCCAAACACAGGCAGATGGATAGAGGTACCGAACACTACAGTCAGACAATAATCTGACTCTTCAAGTAGATAATTACGATACGATGTGATATCGCGCATTATCACAGGCGGCTGTTGTGTGTTGAAGGACAGTCGCATCCCTAACATAGCGTGTCATATGCAAGACGGGTGTGGCACGGTTTACGCCAATAGTGTCTGCCAGGAGTACAGCAATGTCTAGCGGTGCGACACAGCAAACCCACTACACGTAACAGTAACGAAAGCGTCCAGTAACTGCTTGAGTACGCGACAGCCCTTACTGTACACTATACAAAGGCAAGGACTAGACACTAGTAGGTCTGGTCTCTTTGACAAAGTAGGTTGATAAATATTTTAGGCCGTATACAGGCATTGTATTGCGACATTAAAAAAGTATATATCACTATAACAAACCATATTAGGTCTTGATGATAGATCTGTAGGCTTACCTAACAACTAAAGAGGTTATAGGTATGAGTGATATAATGCGACCCAAGAGCGGCTCCTTTGTCCTTAATTATATGCTGCGAAGTTAAGAACTACTTAAAGTGCATAATGTCTCCTTCGCAGTTGTACCTTTGCTTGAACTTTTCGTCCAGACAACCGAAAACATTTAAAAATTGCGTCTTTCATTGCTGGACGATATACGCGAAAGTAAAATAATGACATAAATAAATGACATTAATAAAGTATATGAAAGCACTCGGCCAGTGCTTTATGATGCTCTCACAAGCTCCGAGTACAGATAGGACAGTCGTATGAGGGACCAGGGTTCACAACTCGAAGATAACATTAAGAGTTGTTCACACCAATGAATTTGAAACTCCAGGATTGGTGTGCCCGCTTCAACAGCTCTAGGCTACAGTGGGGTTGAACAATGAGACACGTTTTGACATTGATTGACAGGTGGTATAGTCATCCGATTGACGTGGACCTGGCGGGTGACGTGATTGGCAACAAAAGCCTTTTTGCATCTTCGCAGTGGAAAAGTTCAGTGACTTAGGCAATGTGTCCTTCTTCTAAAAATTTTGAGACTATAAGAGAAAGAAAGCAGTCCTATGGCTATTGTCCCATCTAGCCTTCAGACCAAACTGTTTCAGTGTACGAAACCTCTTCAGGCTATCTGTGTCTCTCTGAATTAGGATTCGGATCTGTCTCAGGCAAAAAAGATTGAACGACGGGTAGGCCTATAACCTTCAACAGGTGCTATTTTCAGCACATCCTAAGACAGAGGAGGACATCCCTTCTTGTACAATTATCGTTTTATAGTTATCTTCTCAAAGCCTGGCCATAGGCTGAGAACCCTTAACGACCTTTCAACACAGTCAAGATCCGTGTGTTTAAAACCAGTGAGATCACGAAATGCCTTCTGCTGTATAGATCAGGAACCCCGTTCAACATACAATGTAGCTATACGTATAAGCACCGGTATACGGCTGTAAAGCGTGCATAAACCACCGCAAGTGTCACGTCAACGAGCTCGCTGCCACGTCCATAGGTTAAGAATTAAGCTTAACGCAACCATCGGAAATTCCTGTTTCAATATTGCGCACAGTTACAGGCAGAACATATAGGACCTAACTGCAACAACTAACTGCAAATATTTATCAATAAGACTTCTCCACAAATTAACACAAATATCGTGGTCACCACTAAACACGTATAATTTGTACTAGTGAACTTGAAAATTTCAAAAGCGCTACTCAAAGCACCAGTTTATTCTCGGACGTTGCGTCAAGTCAGAGTTACTTATTCCGAGATACCACGTGAAGACCAAAACCGTTTGCCACGAGACGAGAGAATGACGGAGAAAGAGACTAGACATACGGACGGACGGACAAGGTGCAAGCAATTATCACCCCACAAAACAAACTGGCATGGCATCATTTACGTCTGAGCCGATGCAGGTTATGGGAAACTCTGTACCGTCTTCAGACCGCTTTTCTAACTCAGCAATCGTCAGTTCAATACATTTGCGTGCGATCCTGTTTTAACCCGCAACTACGCTTTCCATATGCGTTTCAGGGCGCAAAAAAATCTCTCGGCACTTTCTGCAATGCCTGCTCGCTATATATACTCGCATCGTTGCTTGAAACTGCTTATCCCATCATAGGCTGCCTCTCTGTCTTACGGACTGATCTTCTGGATTTTGACCTGATTACAGCTTGGTTTTGGTGTGCCATCGGTTGATGCCTTGTGCATTAGACACCAGCACAATAGAAGTTATTAATTATAATTTAATTACAATTATACTTACTTAGAATACGACCAATGAAATTTCTAAGTAAGTATATTTATCTAGTATAGCTGCATATGTATTTATGTCATTAATATATACATATAGTATATACATAATTATTATATACATGCATATATACACACAAATATATATACATATATATACATAACTAAAGTAGGGCAATATAATTTTGCACTGGATATATATACAGAGCCAGAACACCTGGTCCGATGACTCAGTCAAGCAGTAGAAAGAATTTCCATCAATATTGAGGCCCGGAATGCCATTACACACCGAGGTCATCTAAGGACATGTATATACATTATATATATACATATGTATATTTATATATACATGATATGTATATACAAGATAGTTAATTGTCTTTTCCAGGTAGTCTGGCCAGACAGACGGTTTGCCTTTAGGAACTAACTCTTAGACTTAGACTAATGGAGCTGTTTATCTCTTGATGGCCGCTTCCTTCAAGGAATTTACTCCACAAAAGATGCTTTCTCCATAATACTTTCTTGTATTATATACAAACACGTCTTGTTCACGTGTTATGCACATACGTCTAGTAATTCTCTGTCCATAAATTCTTTTGTATTTGTAGTATGCATGCTGTTAGTATTTTGAATGGATACATCATAGATAGATGGGTGGAAGAGTATGCATAGGTAGAAGGACGGACGAATGAATGGATGTCCATAGGATATATGGATGGATCGATGAATGAATGGATGGATGCATGGGATGAATAGATGGACAGAGGGAGGGAGCAATGGGTACTTGGAAGAATATGGGTGGGTAGATGAATTAATGAGTGAATAGAAGGCTGGATAGACAGATATATGGCTTAATGAATTAATGGATAGTTGATTGAATGGATGGATGTAAGGGTAAATGAATGGAGATATAAACGAAAGAATGAATTGATTTGGAGAATGGAAGGGTGGATGGATGAATAGATGGATGGAGGAAGACTGGACAGATAGATTGGCTTGCTTATAAGTGAATGAACAATCACACATCCAATAGTTCCCATTATATCTAAAACTGTTTTCATTCCCTAAATGTATCGAAAAAATCTGTTGCCTGAAGTGACTAAGCGTACAGTGCACAGCTGGGTTCAAACTTCAAACTCGACACACGGCAAAGATGAATTGACCGAGTATACAAGGCATATACTTCAACATGCACCTGTGCACTTACACCTGTCCTATCAACAGATAACAATAAACCAGTCACAAACAAGCCCAAAAATACCTTCGTACAGATCATATAGCGGCCGCGATCGTCAAAGTCCTTAAATGGGTCAAAACAGTTCCGCTGTTGTTCTATATCTTTCGGCCGCGCAAGGACTTTGAATACGACAACGTTATCGCTCCCTTATCAAGCAACGTAATACGAAGCACACACGCATACATACATATAAATACACACATAACCAGGCACAGACCAGTGGCGTAACCACGCCCGGGTAATTACGGGCAATGCCCGGGTTGCATTTAATTCTGCCCGGGTTGTGCAGGCAATACCCGTAAGCCCGGATCGAGAAATTGCGAAATTTCAAGTTTGAGTTTGTAATGGAGCAATGTTAATATTTTTATCTGGTAGGAAAATTTTGAATGCTATAGGCTAGTCAGTGAATTATTAATTGTAATAGCATTATAATAATTGCTAATTTGCCTCTTTCGAATTAATAGAAATGTTGTCTACCAATTTCTACTTATTATTACTATTAATAAGTTGAGTTGGTCTGACGGGGTTCCATTTTGACTCTAGTTACGCCACTGGCACCCACCCACGCATACTTCGTGTGTCATACTGACAAAAGTCAAGTACAAACACATACATATGCGTATGCAATATTGTGTGTATTGGTGTAATATCATTATGCATACAGATTTGCACATGATATGGTATTTATTTGATATTGTATTATATAGTTGACCGAATACCACACAATGCACTACACGCAAGATTGGAATGAAAAAGAAATAAAGGCAGACTGTGACTACGCTGGATAGATAACATAAATGAGGACATAACATCACTTGAGCTAACTATAATAGGGTACACTGGATATGACAAATGACCGAGGACAATGGAGATAATTTATTCGTACGAATCGCCGCCAAATGGCTGGCGTGAAGAACTGATAATGATGATGATGATTGCATATATTTATATACAACATGTGACTCAAGTAAGGTGAATACAACACCTATACCATATAAAATTTACACATATCGTCTATTAGGCCTATTAATACATGTCAAATAATTGTACTTCAGCACTAAAGATATGAGCCAGATTAGCATTTAAGCTGTGCAACCTATGCAGTCGCATTTACGCCACCCAATTAACCTCTCTTTCCGTTGGGCGTCGGTGGATTAACTCTAAATCCCAGGCGTATCCTCCTATAGACTCTGGCCCCAAGTCAATTTAACATGACTAACGCGCCGCCTTGGTTCTGCCAAATTAAGCCGTTTCCTCGACTTGACCTTCCCCTCCCCGATTCTGACCCTGGCACCGAAACGGACCAAACAACCTGCAGGCTATTACGGACTTGATTTGATATAACGCCGGTGTATTTAAGCTGGTCTCTCTGACGTGGCTTTTCTGCGGCACTGAGAAATTTAAGACATTTACATTGCATTACATTATGACAGTTACTGTAGTGTAGTCCTAAAAAATGAAGTGGGGGAACGCCTGCATATTGAAGTAAGCAAAAAGTGCAATCTTGCAAGAATTTTGCATAGTGTGAAAAAAAGTGGAGGAACGGCGTTCCCCCACGTCCCCCCCCACTACACCACTGCATTACATATTTACGTTCAGACGTGTGATAGCATTATTGTATTAGTGAAGCGGCTATAACACGTACGATACGACGGTACATCCAGTAAACACTGGTTATATTCAATACGCAGCTTCGAATGTAGTCACTCGTTCATTCGGAGCATTCATATAGCGCCTCTACAAATAACTACTCAAAGTCCAAGCCCAAGCCCGGCTGAAAAGAACAGTTTTCACGTGTTTGTAGAAAGTGCATGAGGAATACCTGGCTAAGACAAGACGCAGATACAAAGGGAGGTATTCAGGTATTCCAGGTGTTGAACTAAAGGGAGACCATTCCAGGTGGATCTAAATGGAGGTCGTTCCAGGTGGATGACCCAACCACCGAGAAAGCTCTATTGTCAACGGAACAACCAGTTCACCCAAGCAATGGGACGAAGATTTCTCCTACCAGCCGAACTGAAATGGGGCATAGAAGCCAATTACGTATGTCACGCTATTTAATGGCTGAATGTATGTACTGAACTCACCTCTTTCCGAGTTATCCATTTTGCCAGGCATTTGGGTGACACGGCGCCACTCCTAGAGTCGACGCTTCTACAGGATCGCTTGTCCAAGATGTCTTGTCCAGTCAAAGTTGTCTGAACAATCCAGTGCCTTATCTCGTTGATATATCCTAACAGTTCGCCGAACACCCGTCAAGAACAGAATAACATGGTGGTCCCTTCTCGCTCCGCACCAGACTAGGTCTCAACTAAACAACTCCGCCTCACCAGTCGCGTGATCGGGCCGCAGGCTGTCAAATCTAAAACAAAAACCGGTCTAAAATGAAAACTCTGCATCACGCACGTTCCAATGTCGAATTAGGTGAGTGAGGTTGAACAGAATTTGAAAGAGAATGATCCATTGTGAATCGAACGCTGAAAAATGGTTGAAAATGGCCGCCGGCCACGCGAATCTTTTTGGCAGACGATGCAAAATGGCGTCCGCCTCAAAAACGCCGCAGGCTAGAAAAGACAACCCACTCTAAATCCATCATTTTAAGTATTTATTTTCGTACGTGTAATCTTCTCCTTCCTCTAGAATGCAAAACATCGAGCGTGCACGTTTTCATTTGCATAACATTATTGGTTATAAGCGCATCACCTGCTAGCTCTGATAATGGATCGCTGCGTAACGAATAACTTATTAATTCTGTTTCTTGACAAAGAACAACTTCGGCTTTTAGGTTGCATAACTCGCCAGCGTGAATAGGCACCAGGCAACACCTATTCATGCACTATTACCCGCTCTCGCCTCTGCCCAGGCTTCGTTGGTTTTAATTCGTCATAATGCCAACTCAAAGACTATAGGCCTAATCATCGCTGAAGATGCCAACATAATAGCTTTCGATTATGAGCACAATTTCAACTGTTTTCAGCTCGTCACTACTTGAACTAAAAGAGCGATCATCACATTCCAAGAGACCCATGCATAGCTTTTTTAATCACTGTGCAAATAACCTTACGTCAGTCACTGGAGGCGGCGTCATGGTGCCTGAATGGCAATGCGTCGGCTTTAACCTCTGAGTCGTGGTTTTCAAGCCCACCGAGTGCGAGGGAGACATACACAGACAGAGTGAGACAGAGAGACAAACAGAGACAGAGAGACAGAAGACAGAGTCAGAGAGACAGAGATAGAGAGATATGACAGAAAGAGAACACGAGAGCGAGAGACAGAGACAGAACCTGAAGCATACTGAGAGACACACAGACATGACATTGACAACCACTCAGTTGAGCAGTTCTTATCTAAATTTTATACATGCTTTTACTGATAATAATAATAATAATAATAATAATAATAAAATAATAATAGTAATAATAGACGCTCATTTCCTTAATCACGCAAAGTAGAGTGTCAGCGACTTCATTTTCTTAGCCTCGGCATATTATGAAGGCGGGTGACCAGACTTCTAACTCGTTGTATGATCTTCCAAATATCAGTCGTGTGTAACTCATCATAGCTCAGCTCGCTAGGGGTCGCAAGTAGGCCCGAAATCGGCGGGGTTTTGAACCCTCCGACCTAACAACTAGACTATCACTAAAGAAACACACACACACACGCACGGACACACACACAAACACGTATAACTAACGTATATATATTTAATTTGGTCATACGTGTATGATCACGAACAACGCAAACTACTGTTGATCCTAAAACATAATTGAACACAACAGCATGGTGATTAGAAATTAATGCGCACGCACAGTGCTCTAAGCCTACAGCTAATACGTGTCACACAGGCCTCCCCTTCTCGCCTTCCATGCATCTCATTATAGGCCTCTCGTTCGCTATAGCCTCAACAGTCAACACACCTGTCTTTTCTAGCGCCTATTCGTAGATCCGGCCTTGCGGAGTTCATTCATCATCAACGTCAATTTTCCGCTACGCCAAGACTTATCGATCTCTTTGACCTCATCGATCTGGCCTCGAGGTGGGGTCAATTGGTGCAAAAGCCGTCTTTGGATTTTGTCGAATAATAATAATAAGCCTTTGCTTCGTCATCATCAGTGACTGACGCCAGACAGTTGACGGCGATGGGTACGAATAAATGATCTCCATTGTACTCGGTCATTTTGTCAAGTCCATTGCTCCTCTTAGTGTTAGTCCAGGTGATGTTATGTCCTCATTAATAGCCTATAGTCTATCCAGCGTAGTCTTTGTCTGCTTTTGTTTCTTTTTCTATTGCTTGGAAATCGGTCAAATGGCATTCTAGTGCTATTGCTTGGGAATCGGTCAATTGGCATTCTCTACAATGTCATGTCCAAATCATCAGAGTCTTCATTGAACGATTTTGTCTAGCAGAGTTGTTTCGATATCCTATGCTTTCAATGCCACCACTAATCTAACTTCTGTAGAGCCTGTGTGACAATAGGCATAAACTGATATCGCTTCAAGACAAATAATGTTTTAATAAAGTCCTATTGTTTGGTTGAGTTTCATTATGTTGAGGTTAACAAATTAGTCAAGACGTCACTGTATGGGAGGTATCTGAAACGTCAATCCGAAAACTCATTCGTAACTTTAAGATGACCAAAGAGGCGCTATATAAACGTATATATGTAGCTATATGAGGTCAGAAGTTATTGTCATTAGTAACTTCTATAACGCCGTTGTCTAATGCACAAGGCATCAACCGATGGAACACCAAATTGAAGCCGCAATCAGGCACTATCCAGAAGATCAGTCAATAAGAGAGAGGGGAAACCAAGATGGAAACAATTCAGTAATGCGTTTCACAACTATATAGCATCAGTTGAACACGTTTTAAAGGTGTCGAAAGAGTCTTTTTGCATGCAATCAACGACATTGTGCATGAATAATAATTATAGGATCGGTAAGGAACGTTTTGAAGGTGTCTAAGAAGCTTCGTCCGTAAGACACAGAGGCACTGAGGCAGCCTATGGTGGATAAGAAATTTCAGACAGTTGACAACACACGCCCCTATAGAACCTGGGACTATTATTACTGAGCCTAGAACTATAAGGTTCTATGTCCACATTTTGTGAAACAGAGAAAAACGATTTTTAAGATTTGCTGACGTAAATGTTTTGCGCTGTTTCATTGATGGCAATTAAATTAAATTTTTTGGAAAACAATGTTTTCCCTTAGTACCGGTATGATTATATGTGTATTTCGATCAGAATGTAAACCGACTGAGTAATTTAGCTATAATTATGACAGGGTGGATATTTTTGGACATAGAGCTGTAGACCTATAACATTATCGATTGCAAACAAAGTGATTGCTGTAGGTTACAAGTCCAAGTCACGTGCTAAGATCTCTCACTGGTATTTGCTATGGACATAACACCGTATAATAGAAGTCGCGATCGCGGCTATATCTCCAATTCACGTGATACAAAATTAATGATTCTATTGGATGACAGGACTTGTACCTCTGTAGCTTTGAGACCCTGTCCAAATTTATGGACATAGAACTATATAATCCTCACAGATAGAGTTTAAGAAAGTGTCTCCAGTTAAGCTCGACTATTCAGGACATATAGGCCTAGCGCCTATAGCCCATGTCATCCGATAACGGATATAGCGTTAAATACACCGTGTCTCAAAATAAACTGTGCAAAATGTATGTATATCATAAAATTTCAGCTATTTTGCCATCTACCTACAAAAAATTATTAAAATTGATGAAAATTTGACGAAGTTCTAACAGAAACAATTTTGCAGTTTATTTTGAGACACGGTGTAGGTTGATTTTTAAAAAGTGGACTTAGAACCGTATTTATAATTGTATGGTGCGAGCCAAATAAACAATTCCTTACTGCCGTTCTCAGCTATATATAGCATCAGTCAGCTACGTTTTAAAGGTATCAAAAAAGTGTGTTATATAAAATCAACGACATTGTTCCAGTCTTAATATAGCAACGGTTATCAACGTTTTAGAGGTGTCTAAGAATAATCAGTCCGTAGTCAGAAATGCCTGGCATACGCAGTGCGCTGTACATTTACATTTTAAAAAAGTCAGATTCAAGTTTAGAACGAAGAAGATCAGTTCGTAAGAGATGCAGAGGATGAATCATTCTTGTATTAGATAAAGAATGTATGAGAAATCGCATCCTAAGAGTTTTTCGCCGCCGCTGGTATGTCTACTCGACAGCAGAACTTCCTTTTTGTATTGTCATATTGTATTGCATTGTAGTTGTATTGTATTTGAACAGTTGTTATAGTTGAGAACGAAGATTTCCCATTCAGAAGCGCTCCCGAGGACTGAATCAACGCTGAATTAGTTTCACGCCGAAGCGCATGAGCAATGCATGCGAGTGAAGAGTTTTTCGCCGCCGCTGGGTCTACTCGACAGCAGAACTTCCTTTTGATCGGTGGGTGCAGACGAACATAACACATGTAGTTGACAAGTAAATATTCACACATATCTGACTACACGACATGAGCTCCAGTTGGCTTCCAGTTGTTGTATCGTGTGCAATTCAAATTGTACTACACGTTTGGAAGGCTACGACTAGTACTGCTCCGAACTACAGATCTGAACTGTGCCTTCCAGTTGGCACTCAAACTGGTCGGCAGGCTCTCCGGTCTGCCTCGCGAAATGACTTGCCACTACCTTCGTTTCGAACCACCAGGTGGGTGCAGAACTGCAGATTGTAGCTGCTAGAGAGGATGCGCCAAGTACTGGATGATGATGAAGACGATTATCATTTTGATGATCATTATAACGCTCATGCTGATGGTTGATAGTAATAATGCTCATTATTAGTTTTACGAACTTAACACAGTTTTGACAAGGATTGAAGAGGAAGAACAATATTATTGCCTACCGCGTTGCACAATAATATAAAGCATCAGTTAGCAACGTTTAAAAGGTGTCGAAAAAGTGACTTATATCACATAATATTATTATGAAATCAACGAGATTATTCCATGGTTAATATAGCTTCGGTTAGCAGCGTTTTAGAGGTGTCTAAGAAAATCAGTCCGTAAGAGAGGCTGCCATTAGTGGCTAAGCAATTTGATCATTATTATTATTATTATTATTATTATTATTATTATTATTATTACGAAGATAATGCTGTAGTAATATTGGTTATAATGATGACAATGGTGATGATGATATTATGATGATGCACTGAGTGAGACAATAGAAGTTTCGCATGAATTTCAAATGCATCCGTATCAGCTGGTGTTCATGGCCGCGAAAGCAGTAAAGTGCACCGAGTTGCGAAACATCCACTGTTTGATACATTACAGTTAAGGATTACACAACTAATTCTTGCCAGACCTGATGCAGTTTTAGCGTTAATGAGACGCCTGACTTAACGGCAATTTACCGAAAAACGCATCTGGTTTTTTCACGAAAACTGCATCTGGCTTCTTACACAAAACACATCTGTTTTATCAATAATAATGCATCTCCATGTTGAAACCGGATTAATAGGAATGGTGTGCTGTTCACGTAATCCATTGGGTCCGAATTTATGTTAATTTTTAGACGTTATGCAAATGACTACGGAAGCCAGATGAATTCTGGGTAAAGACTTAAAACATGCAACAGATGTTCTGGCTGTTGGTCTCGGTTATATTACCTGGATAATTACCAGATGTTCATTGGAGATGCCAACGTTGTCTTCAGCTTCTTTACAGCCGAGTTATTTACATACATGTAGACTAGTGGATTGCCAGTAGCATCCATCGTACGTCCTTTCCTGCATTCAGCCATCCACTGGCCCATCTATCAATCCATCTGCTCATCTATCCATCCACCCGCCCATCTATCCATCTATCAACCCACCCATCCGCCCATCTATCCATCCATCCATCCATCCGTCCGTCCGTCCATCCATCCATCGATCCACCCACCCATCCACCCATCGACCTACCCACCCACCCACCAACCCATCCATTCATCCTTCCATCTATCCACCCAACGTTCAATCCATCCACCCCAACCATCCATTCATGCATCCACCTATCCATTCGTCCATCCATTCCCCACCCACCTACTCACCCACCTACCCATCCATTCTCTCATTCATTCTTCCATCCACCCATCCATCTATCCCATAGTAAAATTTATATAACTCCTTTCATCCATCTATCCACACACTCATCCATCCAAACATACAATCATTCATTCACCCACCCCATATAACACACCAATCATCCATTCACCCAACCATTCATCCACCCACCCACCCATCGAATCGCATTTTACCTATCCCACCATTCATCCTACCACAACATAAATCAGTCAATTCCTTTCAACAGTCACGCGTTTCTCTCATAAACAGTGACTCCTTCAGTTTCTCGTAAAACAATCTTTCCTCTTAAAGAACTACGCAACCATTCGACCAAAGCCGCAACCTTCCTACAACAATCAATTCTCTGTTCAATTCGGTCACGCCTCGCTTCACTGCCACGCATCAACCGACGCTGTTACGCACCATACACGATTCTTAGGAAAACAAACGTTTTCATAATGGAAAGTTATGAAAGAGGTCACACGCATGAACTCTGTAAACTTGTTAAAGTTCAGTCAGCGTCCTTGTAGCTCTCGAGGTTACTCTTACCCCTGCTGGATACCCATTTTGGCTACTTACCCTTACCCCTATTGGTAACCCATTTTGGTTACTTACCCTTACCCCTATTGGTAACCCATTTTGGTTACTTACCCTTACCCCTATTGGTAACCCATTTTGGTTACTTACTTTTACCCCAATGGTAACCAATTTTGGTTACGTACCCTTACCCCATTGGTAACCCATATCCCTCGCCGTGTCATCTTCCCACCAACAGTGTACGGTCAGTGTGCTCATTATATGAGTTGGCTAGGGGTGCAGATGGAGCGAAAATCTCGGCTCAAATTTCTGTCATGGCAGGGATTTGAACCCCCGACCGCTCTCGGTTTACAGTCCAGCATGCTAATCACTAGACTATTGCACATCCTTACGCCACACATTCGATAGGAATTAACTCGCCGAATCGACGATTTTGTAGGTCATTCAGTGCACCGGTTGGAATGGAGTCAGATATCACACATAGTGTTCACACGGCAGTTTCCCATTAGATTTGAATAATATTAGAACCAGGCGTCTATTTTCGGCCCATGAACGAACTTTCGGACAATATCCTTTGTTAAACCCGTGCTCTTCAAGTTTCTGAATACTTTTAACCCAATCTAGAATCTTCGCAACAAGTACTGTAGCCTGCTATATTGGGACACGTATCAGAATGGATAGAGCGATCAGTATATATATATATTATATAATTACATATATAATCAATATATATATAATTATATATATATAACATATATTATATATATATAATTATGTATATAATATATATGCATTGTTTATAGAAAGAAATTAAGTTGATATACCGCAACTTATTACATGAGAGGAGAGATGACTCATATACTGTAACGCAGAGAGTAAGGGTTCGAGCCTCCCCTCAAGCGATCACTTTGTAAGGACCTTGAGCAAGTCATTCACGCACAGTTGCTCAGTGTCATCGATGTTCTGTCGAATGGTCGTGTGTGCACTTCTCAACTTTGTAAGAAAAGGCAATATAAAACGCAGTTGTATTGTGTCGTATTGTTCGGCTAACCGAGTCAACAGTCTGTTGTTAAATCCAACCCGATTTCAATCTGTTGTCCTAGTCCAACCCGCGGGCTAGCTAAGTATTCCAGCTATAGACAGAGACGACCCCGATGACACTTGACAGGCAGCCCAACCCTAGGGTAACTTCAGTATGCTAAACGCCACTTGCTGAAGGCTGGATGATGAATGCGAAATATTTCCTATTCAACACATATTTATGACCGAATTTCACCCGATAAGCCCGATCTGTCTGTCTGCCTGCCTGTGTGTCTGTCTATCTGTCTGCCTGTCTCTCTGCCTACCTGCCTGTCTATCTGTATGTCTGCATACCTGCATGGCTGTATGTCTGCCTACCTGCCTGTCTGTTTGCCTGCTTGTCTGCATTTGTCTGCCTTGATGTACTTTTCATCGACAGTGTCTCTGTCTTTTTTAGTACAAGGATCTCTCTCTGTCCGATTCTCTGCCTATGCGTCTGTGTGTGTGTCTGAGTGCCTGTGTCTGTCTGTCTTTCTCTTCGTTCGCGACTGTTTTCTTTCTCCAATCAATTATGAGCCACAGACTGAATGCACGCATCATTGCTAGTAGGTCTATAGCCATAGTCCTCGGTCTATCTGTCTGTCAATACGCATTGCATCAGAAAATCCTTCTCAGCTTTGCTGTTTGTCTATCTTCTTATGTATGCACATTTGTATATAGGCTAACCATGCATATAAATAACTTTCGTATACCTGAGTATTGTACATATTATGCTTGTCTACATGTATACAAATACTTCAGTATGTTATGCATAGGCTACGTGTGTAAATACTTGGCCTAAATATAGTCTGCCGATAGGTTAAAGGCTAAGACGATGAGCTCGGCTGAAGAATGCAGTTAAACGTGCCTAGAGATAGGCGCCGGTTACTAATTGTGCCTGTCTATCTCACCCATCTGCCTGTCAGTATATATATATATATATATATATATATATATATATTGTACGTATATATATATATATGTAGACTATATATATATTAGGGTGGTCCACGCCACAATGGTAATATTTCATCTTTAGCAGAACTATGCTCCACAAGTTTAAATCTGTTCTACCTCTCCTAAGTATGATGTAGACCAAATCTGAAGCAGATTGGAGCATTTTTAGAGGTCGCTCAAGGTCGCCAAACATTCTCGTGATAATGCCATGGCATAGTGGAAATTATTGACTGTTATCTATTCAAAAAATATTATTAGAACCGCTTGTTACTTAATTTTGAACTGTTGTTTTAAACTGAAGTTTAGAAATACAAATCTAACATTATTAAATATTCTTTGATGTAGAATACAAATGTTGGAATTTTTAAAATTGCTTTTAAAAACTGTAAACTTTTGTGCTTAGTCAGATTGATCAGTACGTTGGTGAAGATTAGGAATTGAAGAGAGTTGACTGTAGAGTTTTTGTCATAGCTCATAAACACAGTAATGGCAAAGACAAGAAGCAGTGCTGAAGTTTGGCTGATAGATAAGGGCACACAAAAAACTGTATGGATCCCATCTTCCAACAAAAGTTCAATCCGACGATCATGCTACAAGAACCATGAGGAGCAGGTGACAGACTTGCAGTACTAGTCATAGGTGACGGAGAAGAGCTATATACTGGGAGTTCCAAAAATTGGCTACAGAACTGGTAACGAACAAGCTGAAGCCTGCCTGAGGATTCTGGGTGACTGGGGTCTTCGGACTTCGGAGTCTAGTTCGTGGTATAAAGTCTATGACAGCACTGCCAGCAATACTCGCCTGAAGAATTGTGCCTGCACTTTTATTGAGAATTCGAATTAGAAAGAATTAACCTGGATGGCTTGCCGGCATCATGTCATGGAACTTCGTCTTGCTGTTTTCTTCTCTTTATCTGGACCTACTGGAGGGTCTGCCATTACTATGATCAGAAGGTTCCAGCAAAGCTGGCCACACATTGACCAGGCGACAAATGAAGTGGCTTCCGACTACATCTTTGATGCACACACTTCTGCTTCTGACGACTTCTTTGATGAACAAACACACTTATGCTCTTCGAGCAGAAAAATGGTGACATTCTGCAAGGCAGCTCTTGAAGGGTCACATCAGAGAGGTATTCTTGGACCTCAGTTTGATATTCCAGGTTGGTGCAAAGGGAGCAAGAGTTTCCCTTCAGGCACCAGGAGCATTCCATCATGCACGTTTGATGTTGAAAGCTATCTTTAGCATTAAAATATTTCTTTTCCAGTGCTCAGCTGTTTTCTCCAACTGCCAAAGAGAAGCACAGTGTGAAGCTGGCACTGTTTGTGAGTCTTGTCTATTTTCGGTTCTGGCTTGAAGCTTCTCTGCCTATAAGAGCACCACCCAACGATCTACTGCTCCTGGAGGAGCTCAGTAAATATCTAAATATGAGAGTGGCTAAGGTTGCCTCGACCGCATTCGGTAGACATGCCTGGTACGTTTCAGAAATTTTGGTCAGCCTGTCCTTGTTTGACGACAGAATTGGAGTGGATGTGAAAACACTGATGGTGAAAAACTTCCACCTTCCACAGTCCATCAACTCTGTGAAATGCCTCGACCATTCTCGTGAATCCCTCAGCTGCCTTGGCCATGCATCTAACGTCACAGAGAGAACTACTGTCATCGTTGACATTCTGAACTTGAATGAAAAAGAGAAGGCCCAAGGCTTCCTGGTTAAGGATCCTAAGGAATGATGCGATGATCACTCCTACCAGGACCTCCTAAATGCAGCGTCAGTCACGAGAGTTATGAACGACTCTGCTGGGAGAGCCATCGGTTTCATTCAGCCGTAGAATTAATCGTTGACAAAGAATGAAGAGCAGCAGTTCTTTCTTCAGTTCGTGAAACGCTGCAGGAACACCTATACGTCCTGCCCTAAGGCCACGCTGATGAAGATGGCAGACTGGCAGAGGACATAGAATGTGTTACTCAAGAAAGGTTCCTGTGTTTCCATGGCAAAATTGAACATTTTGGAACCTTTTCTTATTTTCATTGTTGCACTATATGTTTTAATTCAACTCAAATTCTGTTTTCTGTTCTTAGGGCAGATTACCGATTTCATGCTTAACATGGTGAAAATACCTTGACCTTGAGCGACCTCTAAATATTCATCAATCTCTCTCAAATTTGGTAAAGGTAATAGTGGGCAGCCAGAGAACAAAAGGAGGGTTGTGGAGGGCAACTCTGAGACACTTAGTGTTTTTGGACCACCCTAATATATATATATATCTGTCTCTGTCTCTCTGTCGCTGTCTCTCTCTTTCGCATGTCCACACCTCACCCCTCTCTTCCCTCTGTGACCTTTTCCTCCCTCCTCTCCGATACTTTTCCCTATCTCCCTCTTTTGCCTTGTCCCCTCTTTCTCTCTGCCTTCCTCTGTTACTCTATCTCCCTCTATCCCTGTCTATGCCTCTATCTGTGTTTCTGCCTGTCTTGCTCCTGCTCTCTGTGCTGAAGTCGCTTTCTGATTCCACCTCTTTCTTCCACTCTCTGTCTGCCTACATCTCCTTCTCCCTCTCTCTCGCTCACTCTCTGTCTCACTCAAGGTAGCCACGAGTCAACGATGGGTATTAAGTATTAGCGACTTTTTCTTAGCCTCGGCATATGCAAACAGGTGGCCAGTCCTCTCGCTTGCCGTCTCATCTTCCCACCGACATTGTATGGTCGGTGACAGTGTACTCATTATGACCGAGTGCTGGTGGAGCAGAAATCTTAAACCAAATGTCTACCCTGTCGGGGATTTGAACCCACCTCTCGATTGACAGTCCAGCACGTTAACTACTTCACAATCGAGTACCACAGCAACTATGAGAGAGGAAAGCCAGCTATTGCTCCACGTTCAAGGGCATCTCTACCACGATGCAGTGAGATAGCGTGTGTCGTGTAACGCGAAGACTACGGGTTCAAGCATTCTTGACCTTTTACTTATTTATAAGCGCATCTCTTTCTTTGTATCTACCGAAATACTTCGTATACCTACCTCCGAATCCATGTTTCCTTCGAACTCGTATCACCTCTGAGCTGGTGTTACCACAACCAAACTGGTGTTACCACCTAACTGGTGTTACGCAACTGCCAACCAATGACTCAATCTGCGCAAGTACTCTCTCCCGACACATCATCCACCTATACAGGCTCGCCTACGCACGTCATAGCCTCGGAGTATTCCATGTATCCATAAACAAATGTTAATATGTATGTACCACGCATACATGCATGCATGTGCTATGCTCGTGTATATGTATGCATATCAGTCTCAATGTATGCATACGTGTTTACAAATGTTTGTCAAGTGTGTATGTATAATTGTTAATGTATGTTTGTTTATGTGCAAGTTATGTATACGCATGTATGTTTATAAATTATGTAAGTACATATTAACATTCAAATGGCGCATGTATATATGGACAATGAGACGGAATGGCCACCCCACTCAGCTGCCCTTCCTCAGTGACTTTCAAACGTTGGATGGAGGGAGGCATGACCCTCCTCCTTCGTCTGCCCCTCTCCTAACTATGCAAAGTGGGTTAAAATGCAATGATACAGTCGTTGAACTCTTGTTAGCGAGTGATGAATGGCCGTGAACATGACTCCACAGGTCGTCTGCACCTTGTCCCGCTGAGCAATTACTATTGGCCCTACACCTACTTAACAGGTGTACGATTTATATGTATTGTACGTAGGATTGTATGCGTCTGTACATGCGCATGTACAAATGCATGTACTGCAAAGTTCGACCGTACGTTACAGCAAAAAATTTTGTACGCGTACGGTAACGTTTTACTAAAAATAATAGCGTACGCGTACGGTACGTTCGTATTCCGTACGTAAGCAACCTTTAATATTAGTTGCTTCTCGTGACGTCACATTTTGTCCCCTCATTTTCTCGTCGTTTTTTTCTCGTCGTTATTACGTCACTTTACAGTTCTTATTTGTAGTTCCGTTTGTAGCGAAGAGGTAAATTATTATTTGTTTTATTTTATATAATTTTCCATTCTTTAATTTTGTAATTTTGTTATTCCTTGTTAATTCTACTAATAAAAAAAATGCTCCTTAGCGTACGCTATTTATTAATTTAGTAAAAATAGCGTACGCGTACGGTACGCATTTCAGCAGAAAAAATAGCGCGTTCCGTACGTACGGTCGAACTTTGATGTACTGTTTTTGTACGCCAAGGGTTTCCAATCCTCTATTGTCTTAAAAATCCCTGACTTTCCAGAAAACTTTCCAAAAAATTCCAGATACGACACATACAGCTGTATTTAAACGAAAATTTGCACAATAAAATTATTTTAAATCCTTTTTTACCAGTGCCCCAGTGAATGGATTTCGAATCCAAAGTTCCAAACGCATCAGGTAGTTTGCTAAAACGAAGTCTTGTAAAATTTGGACGACCCAATAGGATGACCTAGATACGTTTGGATTGCTTTGCAACTGTTGCTATGCGAAGCGTGTACTTGAGATGAAACACCATTGAAAGTGACGACCACACCTATGCAGTAGGCCTATGTTGAAGGATGAATATATTATTGGTCTCATTGTGATGCAAGAAGACTTTGCTGTCTAAAACGGGCGCTATATCAGTTGAGTTATTCGTTAGTCTGTCAGTCAATTAATTAATTAACCAGTCGTTTAAGGTCAGTCACATTTCGAAAGCTTAATTAAGATATGCACTTTGACTTTAAAAAAGCATTTGACAGTACTATTGCTATTACATCATTATTATAATGAGCCACGGGCTATTTATAGGGGCCTACTTTTATAGCGTTGTAAAAATGCACACATTATGCGTCAACAGGTCACTTATGCAAATGGTTGTCATAGTAACCGACAAAGGGGCGGAACTTCTAGCTCAGCCTACTTGAGTGAGTCCTTGGTTAGTTTCAATTTTAACAACCTACGCTTACATGCATTAAACACAGACACCCACACACTGACATACAGAATTTTATTATCTGACGCTATCCAATACTAGTAAAGGGCGTTATCAAGCATTTAGTGCTCAATAAAAACTGTTTCTACTGTCCGTTATCAATTAAAACGCACCCTATAAAACTTCCAATTGCACGAAAACCGCAACTGCATGATAACATTGCCACAAAAAACACAACTCTGAAACATTAGATATGTTATCGTCTCCAACGCGAATTTAATCCCAATTATTCTGTGCCTAATTACACTTCCGTCTGCCCGATAAATCCGCCCCCCCAATAAGGTTAATGGGTTGATGAGATGTAGAAAGTTGCTCAGTAAGCCACACTCCCAAATCATTTATGAATTTAAACACGAAAAATTGTGATTTTACTCAAACCGTGGAGAGCTTGTAAATTATTGAAGGTCATTGAGCCTATAGTTGCTTTAAGGAAGTTCCAGCTATTTCATCAACCAGGTTCATCTTAGTACTTATGTTATCGGGATTGTTTTGGTATTTTTAAAACACTGCTCCCTATATTATATCTCTTCTATTGGCCAACACCTGTTCTTCGGCTTACAAACATCAGCCTTGAACACGAATCAACAGATTGGTGGCAATTTGCAATCAACAAATATATACTAAGTAGACATATATATATAATTATATATATAGGCCTATATATATATATATATATATATATATATATATATATTCATCTCTTCATGACCGAGATAACTGCGATACGGTTATCGGGTGGTGCCAGACCCAAGCTTGGATAAAGGAGGATGGTGACGTTAATCTTTGCTCTGACAAAAGAATCTATACTGGATATTGAGGATTAATAAAGCTGCCATGAGCCTAAAGATATGCCAGTCAATGCAGTCTCTTCACAACATTAATGGTACTCTTCACACAGCCTATACATGCCGCATTAATCTGCAGGATTGGCTTCTCGTAATACAGCTGAAGGACCACGCTTATCAAGACATAAGAATCTAAGAAGTTAAAAATAGACAACGTTTCAGACTCTCCTTATTAGTCTGTTGTTCTACCTGCATCAATAAATAAATGACCCCTATTCAATCTGCCTGAAGCCTTCTTAACACATAAATCAAAGTGAGAAAGTTTATTCAGTCCATTTACAATACAATACAAGTGTATTAAATATGATATTGCCCTCCATCTAAAGATCAGAAGTGCAGACATGACCATAGGACAGAACATTTAAGGCACTAAGCAATTAAGCTGTAGAGGACTTGCTCAAGGTCCTTACGCAACGACTGCCGCAGTGAAGGTTCGACCCCGTAGGCCTACTCTCAGCGTTACAGGCCAATCATTCAGTTGGCTAATTCACGGCTTAACGACATCTTAAGTAAGTAAGTAAGTATATTCTTTATTTATCCAACTGCATAACCGCACTTTGGTTTACATGAAATTACACATTATAAAGCATTCTTGTTAAAAACGTTTTTCTCATTAAGTTGTCAGCTTGTGGGACAATTCGGTCATGTGGTCTGGGACGCAGGGAATAGGGGAGTGTCTTTACAGGAGGGAGGAGCGGGTTCAGAACATGGCCGGGGTCCGTCAAGGCAGCAGTAAAGAGGTTCCTATCTGCCGTTCTATACAACTGTTCTAATGTTGGGTTACTCTCTGGAAGGTAGCGTAGTCGGACCAGACGGTCCATCACGGACTGTAGTCTATTGCGTTCCTGCTGCCCCGCAAAACCCCACCATGCCGGTGACGCGTATAACAAGCGGGACACAGTGGTCATTCGTACAACATCATGTAGCATTGGTCCTGCAAGACCATGTGTCGTCATGATGCGCAGAGCATACATCGACTGTCTAGCTTGGACACATATGCGTTTTATATGCATTTCAAAGCCAATATGTTCAGTCATGACCACCCCGAGGATTACCATGCTCTGGACTCTTGGGAGTCCTGGCACTTCCCCAGGGATTGCTTCCTGTCCCCCCCGCTCGCGTGGGCGGCGGATTAACATCTCTTGAGTTTTCTTTTGATTCAGGCTCAGGTTACATCTCGCAGCCCACTCCGTTACATGGTCCAGTTCGGCCCTGATCGTGTCGCTTCTTGAGGATGGTATTAACAAATAAGTATCAATTCAGCGTACTTAGCCAATCGATTGTGAGGGTGGACTGTTTTTAGTTTCGATATGGCCGTGATGAAATTCAGAGGCCCTAGGCCAGAGCCCTGCACAATGCTCTGGCGTTTATGTAAGCGATTGCTGAGATTAATCCATTATATTTAGTTACATGATTTCGATCACACAGGAAAGCCACCACCCAGTTGTAGACACAATCCGGTATGGGCAACTCGGCCAGTTGCTCTGCGAGATAGGCGTGGCTGATCGTATCGAAAGCTTTGGTGATGTCAAGGGCAATCATGTGGATGTACTGATTATCGTTGAGGAGCTCCACGAGGTTATGTGTTAGGGCTATAAGAGCTGCGGTGGTGGATCCCGTTGGACGGAAGGCATATTGATCCTAAAATTGTTGATTTGTGTGTGGTTCTGTCAAAAAGGGATGAAAAAAGCGGTGCGCTATGATTTTCTCCAGGAGACGGCAGAGGATAGACGTGACCGATATAGAACGGAAGTCAGCAGCCTCCACGGGATGGGATACCTTTGGCACCGGCGTTATAAAATGCTTGATTTCCACGGCGGCGGAACATAGGAGAAGAGGATAGAGATATTAAAGAGCTTTGTGATTGGTTGAGCTAGCATGTGAGCCACTCCTCTGAGTAGCCAGGCAGCCAGACCATCAGGGCCCGTTGCAGTACTGCCAACCGACGTGAGCAGCCTGTAGGTGGTAAATACGTCCACATACTCCGTTGTTTCGTCGACAACTGTTGATTTGAGTGAAGGAGCAGCATAGTTTTTATCTGTAGAGATGTTGCAAAAATGCCGGCTTAAAGATTCCGCCGTGACCTTACAATCCGGGTGTGGGGTTTCCCTGCGGCACCCACCCCGAAGCCGATTGACCTCCTTCCACATTTCACGAGATCCGCGTTTGACTCTGTCGAAGGTGGTGGTATTTCCCTTGATGATAATTCGGTTTATCCTTTCTGATAGTTTTGATGCAGCCTCCACTTTATTTTTCTTAAGAAGTTTGTTGCGCCTCCGTATCAAGTGTTTAACGATTGGCGTCATGAAGGGCGGATCTCTTTCTTTGATTGTGATACTCTTTGTTGGAAAATAGAGATCAGTGACCGCATCTATGTACTCATAGAAGGCTTCGAAGGCCGCCCCTGGAGTGGGGCTCTCTGCGATGAATGACCAGCTCTGCTCTGACAGATGGCGCTCGAGGGAGGCAAACTGGTTCGGTGTACGGGGGCGGTACAGCATCACTCGTCGTCTCTCCGCCCGCTCTTGGGAACCCGGGATCTCTGAAGATCGGGGAACTGCCAGGACAGCTGAGTGTTAAGAAATTATTTTAAACAGTTCTCACCGTTCATATTACGTAAAATAATCACATCACCTTCGCTGCAAAGTGGAAATTGTATTCGGTTGGTGTGCCTCGCTTATATATAGGTTCGGTTCACAATGTTTAAAAGGTGTCTAAAGAGAGCGCTCTAATTATTGATTATTATTTGACCACAGTTTAACGTCAGCCTATGACATCAAAGGCCGTTGACGACAATACAGAAATATACAATACAATCAGAAAAGAAACTTATAGCATCCGAACAACACCATTTTGTGAGCTTTACAATTTCAATAATATTCATATTTTTGCAACATAATGTATTTCATCTTCATTATTATGTCCTGACAAATTTCATTAACTAACAAAACATATTCTAATTATTGACTGCCACTTTCATGCCTTTAATAGCATCGGTTGATAACGTTTAAAAGGTGTGTAAAGCGAGCGCTTTAACCCATTCAGTTAGCTGAAATCGCAGTTTAATATTAAGGATATCTTGTGGCAAAAAATTATTTTGAACAGTTCTCAAGTTTCTCACCATTCCTATTCCATAATGACACCAAAGTTTTAGTGAATTCAAATTGTATTCTCTTGCTGCGCTTTGATTATATATAGCACTGGTTGGTAATGTTTAAAAGGTGTCGAAAGAGAGCACTCTTTAAAAGGTGTCTAAAGAGAGCGCTCTAACCATTCAGCTGGCTGAATTCGTATTTTAACGACATCTTGTGGCAAGAAATTATTTTAAACAGTTCTCACCGTTCGATTAGCATAATGACTTCATCTTCTCGAACACAATGTCATATCTATTCTGCTGCTGTGCCTTGTTCATGTATAGCACCCATAATGACCCATTGACAATGTGGATGGGGGCTCAAACACGTAGCATTCTCAACGCGTTACAGGACTATTGTCTTTTAGAGGTAAGTAGTACTGCATACATCATAATATTGCCGTGTTTATATATCCATCACTCCATTCAAACATTTCAGAACTAGACTTACGCCTGCCTTGCGTGGAACTGGGATCATCGTATATAACGCCACGCTCAACAGATATGAATTTCAAGAAAAAAATAGAGGATAGCTCTATTGCTATTTCAGTGGGAGTTGTACACAGAGTTGCATTATCATCTTCAACTGAGTTATGCCAATGCAAACAATCACAATATGAAATGGTTATGCTGATCAAGTGGATGGTTGAAAGATTGACCCATGATCCCAGATAAACTCATGTTTACGCATATATATATAAATTCTATACATAATATATTACATGCATATAATAATTATTATATATTATTTATAATATATTGGTTGAATGCTGTGTCATGCTACGTACTGAATGCTTTACGCATAAGACAGGTAGCCTAACATCATATTATATATATATATATATATATATTTATACATACACACATATACATGTATATTGTATACATACATACGTGAACTTAGAGTATTTCTGTTCTGACAATTTAAGAGTTTTAAGTTTCAATATGCATAGACTATTATAACACACATAATTCCAGCTATAAATAGGAATGTGTGCTCATGACGTCATCAGACTCTGATGAGACATCCTGTTCTTGTGTGTTCGTCTGATTGCCTGGCTGCAGCGAATGCTAGCGATGCACAGCCGCAGCAGAAAATGAACGGTACAGCATATTGTAAGTAAGCATCTTCTACAGCAACTGGCATTCTTCGTTGGGTCTGATCCATTCAACATGGTGCGTCTGCAGTCCAGAGGTCACCGGTTTCGTAGCTTTCTTACTTAAGCTACCTGTCTAGAGCATTCAGTAAGTAGCATGCCACAGCATTCATCCAATGAAGCAATAAAGCTGATATGGTATACACGATCCCAAGGGCGTACGTTCAAAATGGTGGTGACCAACATCCTCCCCTCCCCTTCTCTTTTCCATTTCCCTCCCTCCCTCCACTTCCCCTTGTTGCGAATTTAATATGCTTTGTCCGCCACTTTGAGGTCGTTCGCATGTAACAAAGTACATGTTTACTTTCTGTTTCACAACTGTTAATATGTTGACTAAACGGAGATCACGATGAAGTTACACAACACTCACACGTGATTCATTTGCAACAACAAAAAAATCAGGCTGTCGCGTCGCAAAAAATTACAACACATGGCCAAAATATGGTGGTCACCGGACACAAAGGCCACAATACAAAGTAGCGCCTATGCATGATATGGATATGATACCATATGATACCATTAAATGTAAGAGCAAACTCATCTAAAGGCCATTGACGATGAAAACAAGCTCAGTGGTGCGCTAGGCTACTCCAAAACTAGGCTGATCAGAGGCACGAGGAAGGAGACTTACCAGGTAGTCAGGTACTTCGGGAAAGACACAGTAGCATAAACGCTTCAATCCGATATCACAGCATCAGCAGCGCTGTCGAGATTAACTAGAATATTGTCCGATGAAGATTTATACACATACGTCTAAAGACCTACCTTAGTCGGACAACTATAATAGGCCTACTGGCCTCTTCAACGTACAGCCACGTCTATAACCCGCGCGATATGGATCGTTAGCTTTGCGCCCAAATTCAAACGGTTTTCGCAGATCGCATTGGACCAGGAACGGGCAGGGGGTCGACGATTTCACGGTTCGTCGGTCGAGCCATAAATAAATTCAAACTCAAATTTCATACCGATGAATAATAACGCCAATAAAAAGACGAAATCCGCGTTAAGTAGACGCGTTTACTCACCGTTCTAGATCATAGGCTCGTCGGCTACTGTGTATGCCAGGGCGTTCAGCCTTACGCTTGTGTATGCACACACACATCCACTCGATGCGCATAGTGCTATGGAGCGCCGATCGTTTTTACAACGGCACAGCCACGGCGCGCCTGAGGCCTGCAGACTGACGCTGCGCTGAAGCCCCGCTGAGCCTGGCATAGGTTAGCGCCTTGCGGAGCGAGCATGCATAATTGACGCAGCTGTGGAAAGCAGGGCGGCTGCCTGAATAAACAAGTCTACGCGCGCTTATGCAATGGCGCGCCGTTAGTATCAGAATCAGTTTGTAATACGGATTTTAATTAAGCTGACGATGAACAGAATGCGTCTCATCCTGAGCCAGCATATCTATCATTTGAAAGACAAATAATTAGACATAGACTTAAGTGGTCGGTCTCTTTGATCACCAATTACCGGATTACATCGTCTGACCTTGGCTGATTCAGTGGGTGTGCTTCCGATGAGTTTGTTTATTTAGCGCTAGACTGGCAGATATGCTATCTTCGCACGGAGATCACAGGCAGAAAGGTTACTTGCACGAAATGCAATGCTTGATAATAGCTTAGATGTTTATGTTACACATGCCTTCGCCCGTTTTAGACTGAGCATAGCTGCATCGAGGATTTTAAAAGACGCTGGACTGATCTGTATATAAGCACTCGATCGTAATCTCCAAACTTCTCAAGCGCCACTCGAGAGCGAAGCGGAGGGCACCAGCTTATTCACGAGCGCTGCGTCTACTTAGAAGGGTTGTCCAAAGGGTAGTCAGAAGATCATAGTCTAGTTGCCAGAGGATCAGAGGGGAAGAGTAGCTGTTAAGGTGGGTGCCGTTTAGGTAGAGAATTGGAGGGTGGAAGATCAGATGAGTCGGGGTCTGAATTCTTGAAGAGGAGACTTCAGTTTATAGTGGAAAGCCAGAGGAGTAAGAGAGGAGTCTGATGCACATGATGGTGGGTGACTGGCAATTATGGCGGAGGAACAGAAATATTGCAGAATGCAGAGGGAAGATCATTTTCTGAGACGTGGTGCAGTGTGGGATAGGCCTATGGCTCGGTTGGAGAACTTGAGATGAGTAGTGACCAGGCGTCGAGAAAGACTGAGACAGAAGAGGATGATGATCAGGTATAGCGAGTTGGCTGGATAGTGAAGAGCTCGCAAAGATATTGGGGGCTGGGAGTAGCATATACATGTATATCGAAATTTTTAAACGTTATAACGCCGAGGTTTTATCTGTCCACCATAATCGTAATCATAGATAGGGAATTTCTAAAGTGTTACATACTTTCTCGACCTAAACGAAACGAGCCTTAGCAGATCCTCTGCCTCCTCTCTCTCTGGTAAGCGGACTATGGGACCTACACTTGGTATCTCTGGACAACCACTCTGACTCGACGCAGCGCTCGTGAATAAGCTGGTGCCCTGCGCTTAGCTTTCAAGTGAAGCTTTAGAAATTTGGAGTTTACATTACTTAGCTATAACAAGTGTTCAAATACAATACAATACTTAGCTATAACAAGTGTTCAAATACAATACAATACAATACTTCAAGATGTAGGACTTAAAGATTTTGAATGGAAAGCATGAGGAGTGATATCGTATATAAAGATTTATGTAGCGCCTCTCTCAGAATAACTATTCAGAGGCGCTCTCAGCACGAAAACCCCGTGGAAAAAGAAACGTCTTTAAAGAACGAGAGACCTAAGAGGAAAACCAGTCATTAGTTTAGCCCTTAATGAGGGGGAAGGTCATTCCAAGTAGAGGGACCAACCACAGCAAATGCCCGGCGTTGAGCCAAGGCAGTCCTAGGAACAAAAAGATGAAGCCAATCAGCAGAGTGATAGATATACATGTAGGCCTATAACGTTCAAATTCTATACAATTTGTTTATCATTAAGTCACACACTGTAATAGTTGGTCTTGATTTCTCAAAAGGCAACGAAATTTCTTTCGTTTAGCTAAATCAGCTATCACAGCTGCTTTTCCACATTTTTAAAATTAGTCTGGCCCCACAACATGAAGTGTCTCATCGATAAGAATGACTGGAGCGTCAGGAGCGATATCCCTCCTGAATCCCGCAAAGGTTTTGTTCCTGTATTATCATTGCCACACGGCCTCCATCATCCGCCTCAGGCTCCTCTATCAGCCCTCGGACTTTCCACTCAAAACTGAAGTCTCACCTCTTCTGGAATTCCTAGTACTCTGACTCATCTCATCCTCCGCCTTCCAATAATTTGTTCTCGACCTAAACGACACCCACCTTAGCAACTGCTCTGTTTCCTGTCTCGATATGAACTCTAAACTAGTAGCCTCAAACAATAACCATGTAAAGTACCAACTCACTTAGCTAGCGGCTCCCTGTAAAGATTAAGCCTAATTCTTGATGTGAGTGTTGTCACTGTTGTGGCTATGTCAACCTTGATGAAATTGAATAAACGAATATTGATTGATTTATATGGATTATGGACCCGTAGAAACCGGACTCGGACCTCCTTTTAACTACCCTTTGGAAAACCTATCTGATTTGACGCTCGTGAATAAGCTTGTGCCGTGCGTTTGGCTTTCAGGTGGCGCTTTAGAATTTTGGAGGATATGCTCACCAACAAAATTTTACCTATTATTAAGCTGACACATTAAACATACAGTCAATTTAATACCAATTTTAATACCTTCAAAACATTCAATACAAACCTAAACAAACATTACAAGATGTTGGTCAACTGTTGTTGAAATTTCTAATTTTCCTAAGCACAGCCAATATCCGTCTTATCACGACTTTCACAAATAAATAATTCTAAACCCTTTCGCTTTAAAGGAATTTTGTCATCAAACACATACACAAGATTTTAGAACAGTGCATTCAAAAGCACCAATGTCCTTTTGCTGTAAAGCAGAGATTTTTACAACAGCTATCACCAAATTAACTTTTGCATTTTACAACATAATCAGCCAAAATCAAGAATTCTGGTCTCCAACAAAAATTACACCATTATTATTATTAATTATTAACTTAGATAGTGCCAGTGTCTACTGCAGAAGGCATTAACTGATGAGGCTCCAAAGCCAAGCCGTAATTAGGTCAACACCCTGAAATCTGAACATCCATCTAAAAACTGAACCTTTTACACAGACCCATCTTGACTGACTTCTCCCTGCTCTTGAATCATTTGCTTCGAGTCATCGACTGCCTTCGAATTACGACACTTACATCTCTATTATTATTATCATTATTATTATTCTACCTGTTCAAATTGTTCCATTCTCCCACATCTAATATCAGTAACCTGGAAGGTGGACATTTTCTTTGTACATGTACACGGTGGTTAAATTCAGCTGGATCCCACCAGATCTGAGACCCGCCACTTGAACCACGAGATCTGCCACTGAAAAGAGTAGACCGTCACCTAAATGTGTGTTCTTTTAAAATAATCGACCATATTCACCTTGCTTCACACATTTTATCCTTATCCGAATAACAGATAGCGAATATTTGTTATAGATTCGCCAGATATGCCTCAGTTTTACATTTGTAAAATTTAACCACTATTTGCATCTGTAAACAACCAAAAGCAAATCCAGAAACTTCACACATTGGGTCAGTACATCAACTCCTACCTCCACTCCGACCCCTCTCCTCTCACCAATTAAGACATAGAGCACACAACCATACTCTCCCACCTAAACACAACTCTCAATTTATTCCCAGATCTTTATATAAAAATATTTACTAGTTTAATTTTAAAATTTTCTAATCAACTTTTCTTATCCATTATCCCTCATGTTAGCATTTCTGCGTTTTGTCAGATTGTTTTTCTCAAAAAAACGAATAATAAATATTGTAACTCAGATATCAACTGCTAGCGACACAGGTAGTAACTCGGAAACACGACCTGGAAGTTTCAACTACGGTGGCTTGTATCCTCAGCCATCATGTGATGACTGGATAAGCTTACTACTGTACATACAAACAGACCACTTCCCAGGAGTACACCTTAATCATCATCAAACGTAACATACTGCATCTGAATAGCAGACACATGTTAAAGACTACCTAAAGAAATTGTTAGAATTCTGCTGCGACACGATTATTTCTGTTCCACTTGAAACTCCAGTAACTTTCACGATTTAAAAAACCATTACAATAAAGTATCACAAATTTGGACCCCTCCTCCCCTGTCTGCATTTGGCATACCCTCCACACCTCCTCTCTGCCAACGTCCAAAATACAACATTGCCAGGCCTAGCTTAGGCTGCCATATTGCAGGGTTTGCTGTGCATGGAGTTGGGTACTTCGATTCCAAAGGGACTCAATTACTTAGAAATCAAACACATTACAGAATGTCTGTTGTCTGCATCAAGTCTGCAATTTAAGGCAGACGCAGTACGGATAGTCGGATACAATTGCTGAAACTAATTTTAACAATAATGTCTGCAATGAGCAAAACCACCTCTCCATGTCCACTGTCCACAATTGGGTGAAAGCTCCCTCCAATCTTTACAGAGGTAATTAATGAACAATCCTACATTTACAAACGCTGATAAAACTTAGCAGACATCTTCTTATACATTGCTTTAAATCGTTGTCACTCGTTTAAAAATGGTTATGATGGTTTGCTTCTTATGCAGTCATGAGAACAGTGAATTCAAAAGGATGATCAAGTATGACATCGTCTTGTCAGCAACACAGAGAAATATCATGACAACAATTTACTCGTTATTTAATAACATATTCTTTAAAAATCATATAAAACAAAATATCGGAATATCATCATCTTCTGGCTCCAGCTTCACCGGTTGCCATGTAAACCAAATCTGTCCGTTGCATCAACCACTTCCTCCGAATGTTGCCATCCATTGCTTCAGAGGAGAGCGTGTTAATCTATCAGGTGATCACCAGCCACAAATCAGGCTTTAGGCGTCCACCGTCAAAAACGCAACAAACAAACGGGTTACACGAAACTGTGAGGCACTGAAACAGAAAATCACAACATGAATATAAACTATACTACCAACAACAGTTTAAGTTCAATTCAATGCCTTTTATTGATAACAAGTGTAAATTTTAATATATGCATCAAGACACAGGTACCACAGTCTGAACCCAGAAGGATCAATAATGTTCCGCAATAATAAATAATAATCTTCGTTTAATATTTTCAAACTGACAAGTACGCAGTATGATTACAATTCATGGTATGAACGGATTATTACAAGTTATTACAGGAGTCGAATTTAAGCAGAATAGTAGCAGAATGAAAGTACAACTGTCTTTGACCTACATCCAAGGTTTGAATTATCAGTTCATCAAGGGGACGCTCGATAGTGTAGTGGTTGTCATGCTGGACTGTCAATCGAGAGGTCAGGGGTTCAAATCCCTGCCAAGAAGAAATTTAGAGATTTCTGCTCCACCTGCACCCCTTAGCCAACTCAGCGATAATGAGTACACGGATCAGTGGGAAGATGAGAGGGTGATGAAGAGGACTGGCCACCCGCCCTCATATGCCGAGGCTAATAAAATGAATTCGCCAACAATTCAAACCCATGTCTGTGTCAGGCCTGTCAAGGGACTGCTCACTCTTCTTCATTTCAAACATGTAACAGTTAAGGAAATATCTCTAATGATCATAATCAAGCCTTAGTAGTAGTTTCAGTTTAACGACACTATGTGATAACAAATATCATTAGCGTTGTCCTCATCCTTCATCCAGGCTTGGGGCTGGCACTGCCAGAGCATGAGCAGAATTCAAAATTTAGAATTCCAGATGAAGTAAACATTATGAGTTTAAAAAAAATTATCATGGACAATAGCGCATAGCTACTCACGTTGTCAGGAGTGATGCCTATGAATTTGAACCGGCCGCCTGATTATACATTCGCATGTGACTTTCAACGATTTCAAACATTTCCTGAGGGGCCGGCACGCGTCCCGTTTCTAATTTCGACCAAACAGGTATGTCTGCAAGAAACATCAGCAAAAAGAACTTCAGTGGTCTTAGCAAAACTAATCTTCTGGGTGAAGATTACGGTTTGGTTTTGGGGCGACATCGGTTGATGCCTGGTACATTAGACACTAGTACTATAGAAGTTATTTGGAAAGTAGACACTATCCTTGAATAGTAGAGACCATCTTTGGAAAGTAGAAGTTATCCTAGAAAAGTAGACTATCTTTGGAAATATCAGACCATCATTCATTACAAGTAGAGACCATCCTTGGAAAGTAGACTATCAAATGTTACTGTTTATAATTATCACTTAATGCAAAACTCTGAGAAACATAGAGAAACCCACTGAATACTTACAGTTCTTAAAAGTGAGAGAAAAAGGCAAGAAAACTATATGGGTATCTGCACAGTTCAAAATCTGAGTACATAGTACCTGTACTGAATGTCTACAAACATAGTTGGATACTTTGAATATAATGAATATTTAACGAAAATACATTCAATATTTAAAAATTTAGATACAACAAAAATATATTAAATATAATTTACAAATTTAGTCACAACTTTAAAGTATTTATCAACATATTAAACTAACTTGATGTAGTGAATTATTTTCTCTCACAAACAGAGCTGTGAAAATCCTTAAGTGAATTTCCTACTAATTTTATTTATTTTCACTTAATTTCCACCATAAAATGAATGAAACTATATATTTTATTTTAAATTATGCTAATTAGAGTGCATAATCGCGAAAATATTTTGAGGCCCCTACTGTTGAAGGACACTTCAAATGCACCAGTCGATAGGAGCTGACCCTCGATCATTCCAGACAAAAAGAACAGCATCATGCACGAGTAGATCTGAATGAAAAAAGAACACATTTACATAAATATATTTCTTCATTTACTAATTCAAACTGATATGAACACAGTATGACTACAGGTCAAAGTATGAATGGATGATCACAAGTTCTTACAGGAGTCGAAGATAACTGTATGGCAGCCATGCAAGGCGCCCATCACGTCCTACTGCTCATTTTACCAGCACCATCTGGCAAATGATAGGATGTGTTGACTTTTGGGAGAGTAGCGGGAAGCGATCCTGCATCCATGCTGATCTTCTGCTCTTCGTGCCAGAGTGTTCCCATTCACCTAAACCCCCTACCTCTGTTGCATAATGTATACCAGCAAACAAACAAGTACTGATATGTGACGTATACAAAACCGATGATTATTATTATAATTACAGACATGCAGCCTGTGGTGGATAAGGAATCTGAAAGAGGTGTCTTTAATAAGAGAATGAAACAACATTTATACGCGACTTAGGAGAACAAACAGATTTAACTGTCTCAAGAACAGCTATTATTAACTAACGTCATATGTGACCCAAGAGATCAAAATGAGTCGCATGTTGGAAATGTTGGAATATGAGTATTTTGCATATTCTTAAAGACCACATTTTTTGCTTTAAAATGACACCAAAAGTTTGGTTCTACCTCATTTTTTGACAAAGTTACGAATGATGATGTGTTTTTTTAATTTTCAGTTATTTTAATATATAATCAAAAAAAGTATTCTCTGTAAAAAATTCTGAAAATACACATTGAAACAATGAATTTGATCAAATGTGAGAAATCAAAAATGTAAAAAAAGCCATTTTCATTAAACTCTGAAAATAAGAAAAATTGACATCTAATCATATTTTGCTGTTTTCCTAGGAATGTAAATTGCCGACTTCCGACTCATTTTGATCCCTTGGGTCACATACATTCTGCAATCCTTACTTTGTTTTGAAGTGCCCAACTGTAAATGCTCGGTGTGTTCGTATTTAACCAGGCAAACGGATTCTGCCCCAATACGATGCATGCGATGAAAATCATCTTGAGAAAGCTCATTGCCTGGGCTAACGTTGCTCTCATCGTGGGAGGGGGATAATTATCGCCCCGAATCATCAGATCGGGATATTTTTCTTGGATGGCATTGGCAAACTGCTCGAACAGCTTTCGGTAACCTCACGAGTTACTGAAACAAATCATAAGCAATTTATCATAATTTTTTAAAATTACTGATATCAGGTAGAATTAATCTCATATTTTGCAAAATATAGCATATTAGCAAAAAATAAATGTAATAGTAATAACCTAAACCACAATTACATTATATTAGACCTGTAATAAATGCAAATATGATTTAAAAAATTAAGATCTATATAAAGAGGAATATATATACATATTTTAATAACTTCTTCAAAACTTTATAAGTGGCTCAGTCCAACATAAACAGTGTTTAACTCTACATGAAAAATTCTGTTGCATAATGTAAACATCATGTAAGCAAGTAATGTTAGCTTAAAATGAACTTAACAGAAATTATGCTAAATAAATTTTTACTAATTTTGCATTCCAGTGTTCTAAATTATTCGCCATTGTATGGGTTTTAGCGTAAGTAGAATACGAGTTGGATTGATGAAAAGAATTCTTCCAAAATAGATGTCGGATTCATGAAAAGATTCTTGCTTAAATAGATGTTGAACTGATTAAAAAAATTGTTGTTTAAATAGAAGTTGGATTGATGAAAAATAATTGTTGCTTAAATTGAAGCTGGATTGATGAAAAGAATTCTAGCCTAAGTAGAAGTTGAATTGATGAAAAATAATGCTACAATGGACGAATAATTTAGAACACTAAAATGCGGAGTTACCAAATTTTCAATTACCACACCCATTAACTGGCGAATAACATGGTCTTCATAGCGTTGAAAATTTCATAAAGTTACATTACATTTACCGACTATGAAAACGTTATCGATTTACCTTTAACTTGCACCAATCGCACCATTTGGAGTTCAGTTTACACTACCGGCAAGCTTACAGAATCGGGGGCTGAATGATATAGTGCGGATGTTTACTGGTTTGGGTTATATAAGGTATATTTTGGTATACTAAGCGCAATGAAACATTTTTTACCATTTTTTTCTAATGACGATACTAACCCTAAACCTGACCCTAACGACACCTTACCGACTCTCACAATGCCTGACCTGACCCTAACCGACACTGACAAAAGCCAGTAAGCTTTCGGCCCCCGATACGACGGGCTATGAGACGACATAATACGTCAATTGAAACACTTCCGAATATATAGTCCGTGCTAATTAACGAATCACCGTCGAATCCGACGCCATAAACAATCGGTAAGTTGCGGTCCACGAAACTAATAGAATGCCGGTTACGGATAGTGTCACCTGATACCGTCCGGCGTCCACGCAGCATGCCCAAATAGGTAAAGTCGTAGTTTACGTTGCTAAATTATTCTCATGTCTTCAATGCCGTACTTGACGTTGGTAAGTAAGCAGTTTAGCTATGTGCATGTTAACTATCATCAATCCAGCTTCCATTTCATCAAGAAATTTTTTCATCAATCCAACTTCCATTTAATTGGAAAAAATTACTTTTATCAATCCAACTTCTATTTGACGAAAGAAATATTTTTCATCAATGGAACTTTTATTTAAGCAAAGATATATTCTCATGGATCCAGCTTCTAATTACGGAAACAATTATTTTCATCAATCCAGCTTCTATTGAATCGAAAACTTAATTTCATCCATCCAGCTTCTATTTACGGAAAAAATTATTTCGATCAATCCAACTTCAATTTTGAACACAGGAATGTTTTCATCAATCCCATTTCCATTTAGGGAAACAATTTGTTTCATCAATCCAGCTTCCATGTTAAAGTGACAATATCAAATAATTTAGCAACTTAAACTACGACTTTACCGGCCTACTGTTCGCAGTTCTAAAGTCCGCTGGATTACCATTTACATACCATACAAGGAATGTCAGCGTTGGACCAGCAAACCGGTCTAATTTCGGTACGGGAACCTCTTTCGCGAGTTTTTCTTCGTGAATAGGCGTCGTTTGCATAAAATTGTCTCTGAACATGAGCGCAGTCCAGACAAAAAACGAGACGGCCAACACCTGATGAACGGACATCTCCGCCATTTTACTTGTCTGGCAGCTCTGGCTCGATCAGCCAAACAGTCACTCTCCATTTTCTGAAATCCCAAGATCTTGCCAAACAAATCCCAAGACTAGCCAAAAGTGTAAAAAAAATCCCAAAGTCACTGAAAAGGAAAAAGCTGTGATGAAATAATGAAATGAATTTTAACAGTAGCAATTATTCACAAAAAGTCGAGCTTAGAACTGGCAAAAAAAAACCGGAGCGCAACATTAAAATTACAGTCCTCAGGGCACACGGTCTACAATAAGGGGCCGTCCATAAAGTACGTCACGCTCCATCTCTCGGGGTTTAAAAAGTGTGACAGTTTGTGTGGGGATTCACTCAGGCCATGTGTGACGTCACACATTTATTTATTTTCCTATTTTATTTATAATTTATTTTGGGCTTTTTTAGTAGAATTTCATTTAGCCGAAAAATAATTTGCAGACGTTAGACTGAAACATTTCAATTAGTTTTATGTCAAAATAGCATGAAATGCATATCTCCTGAATGTACGTTTTCACGATTCCTCTCGCCCTAGGAGCGCTGAATAATAATGCTGTTGCGAAGCCACAATTTATGTCTAGGGTTCAAATTGTTTTGTTTCCTTTTTATTATTTAATCACTGTTCTAAAGGCATGACGTAGTTTTTAATTTCGTACGAGTTTTGTCCCATGTAAACAAGTTGCGGGGGGTCAAAATGGTATTTTTAATAAGCGAAATCTACTACTAGTGTTTACGGACAATAATACTAAACGTCTTTCAGAGATAGACTGAGATTTTTTTCTAATCTGATTCACTGCCACTGTTGGAAAGTACGCTATTACCTCGTTGGTAAAAACTAGTCTGTAGACTGTAGAGTGTAGACCGTATAATAAATCCCAAGATTGCTATGCAAAATCCCCAGATCCCAAGTCGGACCCCGAAAATTCACAAGAGCTTGGGAAAATTCACAAGGAGTGGTCGCACTGCAAACAGTAAGAAAGTAAGTGTGTTCTTTATTAAACGCACGCAAACGCTCAGCGCTTTACATACAAAGTTTAAAATAATTACGGTGTAAGGCAAACGATAATTAGAAGAAGAACCTACAGTCAACTAGAAAACAGATGTCTAACTGTACAACACCTTAGCCTGTGCATAGTGCTTACCTCAGCGCCTTGTGAAGGGCGGAGGAGTAGGCAGGCCCGTCCCAAGTGATATCTGAGGCCCTACTAAAAAATAAAGATTAACTTACTGTAAAATGATTTCCACTTGCATTGTAATGTAGGCCCCTAAATTAATGTAAATCTTCGAAAGAAAATTTTTCTCTCAAAAATAATAATAATAATAATATCTTTTCTTTAATTTAGCGCCTGACAAACGCACTGCGCTGTACATTTACATGTTATGCTATTGAAACAATCTTAACTAGTTAATCGTAATCGTAATCTTGTAATCTCAGAGGATCGAACTTCGAGAGGTTAAAAGCGCCACTCGAAAGCCAAGCGCAGGGCACCGGCATATTCACGAGCGCTAGTTAACTACTAACAGAACAGACAGACCCTTAAAATGCCGCGTTAGGGAGACCAACTTCTTTTTAAGTCCGCAATAGCCGCCAGGTCATAATCCGAGGAGGTCAGGCCGAGGACACAGAGCATGATACTACAGTGGAGATAATTAATTGTGGAGGTCGTGTGGTGACTCAGAGGTAGAATCAGCTTGAAAAGTTCGGTTTTTAGTCGTGACTGGAAAGCAGCAGAGGAGAGTGCACGTCGAGAGGTTAACTTTACAGGTGACGTAGGAGGATGAGCTGGCGAAAGTCTGTGGAGAGTTCATTCCAAAGAGCAAGCAGGTCAGCATTAACTAAGGAGCGGTTGCAGAATTACGGAGGCACACAGCTCAGCGTTTTGAGTTGAAAGTGGTTTCACTGTTTCAGTAGCCTACACCACTAGGCCTAGCGATCTGTTTAATAATAATAATAATAATAATAATAATAATAATAATAATAATAATAATAATAATAATAACGCAATAATAATAATAATAATAATAATAATAATAATAATAATAATAATAATAATCTTTTTCTTTATTGAAGCGCCTGACAAACGCACTGCAGGCTGTACATTTACATGTTATGCAATTTAAATCTTAACTACTAACAGAACAGACAGCCTGCAATACAACGGCGCTAATAGCAGCCTACAAAGCATATCCTAAGAGAACAGGGGCATCGAACTCGGTACCTCTCGCGCCTCTGTGCCAGATGTTATCCAATGCCGCTATCAATTAATTAATTTCCCCCCCACTGTGAGAAAGTAATCTCATCTTCTTTCTTTCTGCTTGCCTGTGAAGGCTAAGATGAAGGTAATGCAAGTAGGCTTTAGAAAGGCTATGAATTTACTTCAACCTAGCGCTTTGCAAAATCAAGGTAGTTATATCAACCGGTTCAAGTAAAATTAAATCCCGATATTCTCAAAAGCGAAACAATGAGTTTGCTTGACCGCAACCGGTTAAGAGCTTGAAGGTTATAAGCGTTCGCTATCAATTGGTTCTTGGGAAACAATATTATTAACGAACGAAATATTCGAATTGACTGGATGTATGTAATAGTGTAGAGAACCTGGTTCTCTGACAAACAATGCCTATCATGATGCATTCTTTCTCTCATCGGATTAGCAGATACCTTAACATATACAGAAAAACCGGCTGACCTGTGGCAAACCGATTTAGTGCTTGCGTTATCGGGAGGCCCCGATATTATTATTATTATATAATGATTTGCCGCTAAGCCTGCTGGGAGCTTATTACGTAGTAACTCTTGTGATGACGTCAGCCATTTTGCGTTGTCTGACTTCCGACAGTCACATTTTGAATGGTGGAAGTGGTGTCATGTTTCACCAGAATTGTCAGTTTTTGGTGTTGTTTAAGACAATAGTTGAGAAACTTGACGTAGAATTGTCTGATAAAGGGTGTAGACTAAGTATGGTTCTGATTTATAAGGTAATGACTAACAGGTCGTTCTGTGGAAATTTGTGAAGCGCAGTTCCATTTCTTTCCGACGCTTACTTTACCCACGTGACTCGCTTAGCAAAAAATTCCTGGTCTTCCTTTATTTTATTGCAATGCAAAGCATCTGCATGCTCGACATCAAATAAGTCGTCAAGAACAGATGTGAATTCATCTTCCTTGTGCTGCTGCGTTTCTGTTCTTCGGGAAGAAGCTTTCTTCAGACTGTTCAATGATTCCCAATTTGAAACGACTACTACGGAACCAATATAATGGGCTTTACGCAGGTCCGTCCAGTATGGGAATGCGGGTCTCACATGGACCCAGTTGGGCATGCTGGCAGGATGGGACATGACAACTAAGGAAAATATTTAAAACGGCCAGTGGAAAAATTGCTACCTAGGGGCGACGGATCTCCGAATTTTCGCAAATTTAAAGCCTAAGCCTATCTGATGAATCTACAACCAGTGTGATTTTACGAAGGTCCAAGCGCAGTTTTTATGGGTTATACTTATAATGTGGTTATCTTCCTGGATTTTTATCTCACATGGACCCAGTTAAGGCATCAAGCTGGCATTAACATGTTTGACAATTTGCTGAGACTAAGAAAAATATCTTCAGCTTTGGCCAGAGTTGGTAAATTGCTCAACTTATGGGTCTACGGATCTTTCCGAATTTATTGCATTGTGGAAAATAAAGCATTTTAAGCCTATCAGGATGTGATGAATCTAACAACTGATAGTTATAGTGTCGTTAATTCTCACTTATTCGGATAACACATGAAATGTATGAACTGTCTACAACCGATACTCTGAACCACATGGTCGATTATTGTAACAAAAGCACATTTAGGTAATGGGTCTCCTCTTTGTTGGTGGTTCTCATGGAGTATAGGTGGCGGATCTCAGATCCGGCAGAATTCAACCACTGAAAACTGCATTTCACCAAGTGTAGGTGCAACATATTAGTAAAGTCTGAGAACATTTATGTGAAAAACTTCATTAGACCTGTTTTAGTGGGCATAATTGCAAATTTATTTAGCGCCACTTCGAGAGAGTATACATCAGGTCCATATTCACCCAGTATTCAGGCAAGGGTCCGATTAATTTCGACAAGAGCCTATGGGTCAGATCTTAGGGAGTAGACTGAGTGGACTGTCCGGTGGGAAGAAGTAGAATGAGAGAACGGGGACACTGTCGTCTCCCTCCCGTCCGACCCCCGCGTAGGCCTTCAGATCCGGAAGGTGACTGATCGTCATCGTCATGTCCGCCCCTCGAGAACTCCGGATGATGAACTCGATGTCCTCTTCATCTGGAATCGACGGAAGGTCGAACTCGATCCCCGTGAAAGGGAACTTGAGGACGATGCGACGCTCGTCCACGGAACAGCTGCCCTGAACAGGAAGCGTTGACGTAGACATCGGCATTCGCATGTACATCGTCGCGTAGCCTCCGTACTGCGACATCGTTGCTAGGTGGACGTCCGAACAGATACCGTCTCCGCAGCAACCGTCTCTATGGCAACCTTTTGTATAGCAGTCGTCTCCGTAGCAACCGTGTATCTATAGCAACCGTGTCTCTGTAGGATCGCCTATACGCTGAACGTCTCTGTACAACTCTTTTTACAGCAACCGTTTCTATGGATACGGTCTCCTAAAGCAATTGCTTTGGATTCCTGCAAAAAACAACAGTGACAGTGAATCCATTAGTAAAGGAAATAGTAACACAATTCGTCTGCACAAATCTATGATGTAATGTAATGTTAATCTCAGAAAGCCTGTTGGCTTCCTGAATAGGTGACGGAAGACTGTTCCAGGCACGTGGACCAACGACCCGAAAGACCCAATCACACGTTTTAGTTTTAGTTGCTGGCACAAATACCAAGCCAGCCCTCTAAATTGAACGAAATGACTCGACTACAGAGGTCGCTTTTTTAATAAATCCGCTCTTCAAAGGTTCTTTCCTCAGCAAAACACTCAGGAATTCATCCCTCCATTCGCTTTCTCATCCACTCATCGTCCATCCATCCATCCACCAATCCGTCCATCCATCCATCCATCCGTCCGTCCATCCATCCATCCATCCATCCATCCATCCATCCATCCATCCACCAATCCGCCCATCCGCCCATCCATCCAATTCAATAAAATCATATCCACCCAATAAGCCAACAGAAACGTTTGATTTCTCTTGGGTAGTCCGGCGACGCGCCATGCAATGATCTGTACACCAACATTGAGAGCTTGTAATCAATGCGGCAAGGCATAGGAAGCCAGTGCAGCACGTTCCGCAGTAATGGTGTCACACGGTCGAATTTCCGTCGATTACATACGAGCCTCGCCTCTATAGTAACATTCAGCACCGACTGTAGACTGTCCAGTAAGTATCCAGGCGCTCCAGCCAGTAGGCTGTTGCACCGGTCCACCTGGGAGACAACGAAGCAGGCCACATCCGTTTTGGCAGCGTGGAAGGATAGGGATTTCACGCAACTCTTGATTAACCGCAGCTGACGGAAACATCTGCCCACCGTCAGTCCTACATGAAGCGACATGGATTAGTCAGACTCACACATGACACCAAGGTCACGCACCACGGTCGAAGGGTTCAGCGTTTTCCCGCAGACGTTCAAAGGGTCGGCGCTAAATTGACCACAGCGCCTGGGAGTCGCACACCACACAGAGTCTGTCTTTTCTGGGTTCAGCCAGTGTCGATTGGACCTCATCCAGTCTTCCAACACCTCGACTCCGGACTCCATATGCTGCTGCAGCTGACGGGCGTTGTATGCAGCTGTGAGTCATCGGTCCGTGCTATCAACCCGAGGTGTAATAGTAATATCCAGTGTTTAACGAAAACTTATGGCTGCCAGGGCAGTTGACGTAGGTAGACCTCGTCTTACCTAGCTGGCTATTATGTTATGGCTATTGAATTCTAAAGGTTTAACTCACTTGCAGTGACGTAGCTATCATACATGTATGTGCAGGGGGTAAGGCACCCTGGCCCACGACCTCCAGAGGTCCACAGAGACAATTCAATTATTAATCTAATTCACATTCCTGTTTATTTGGTGACACCGTGACAGATCTAGTGTTGTGAACTTGTGATGTTTGAATGTTTTGACAGTCGACACATTTGTATTACTTCCTTACTTTAACAATGCCAGCTGCCGCCTGCCAGCCACCGTACTGACTACTGATTGAACTCTTTTAACCTTGTTTTTGCGTCTCGAATCACGACGGTCACATTGCATAATGACATTATAGTGTATGTGAACGATAATAAAGAAAGTTATTAATACAGAATTTTTAAGTTGAGAAAATGAAGTGAATCAGCGAAATGAAAACCTCATGCCGTTATGCTTCAAATAATTCAAAGGGGACTGTTGACTGTTGAAGTTTGAACTGTTCTGTATGAAACACTGTCTGCAAGACGTAAGAGTTTTACCGTACATGAAGACATTTAAGCGGATTTGCGAAAAGTAAAAAGTTTCTAAAGCGCTGGTGTAAAGCAAAGGGCACCAGCTTTTTCACGAGTGCTGCATCGTGTCAGAGGGGTTGTCCAGAGATGTAAAGGGACGATCCTAGTCCGATTGTCAGAGACCAGGGAGATGAGACAGAGTAATAGAGGAGCGACCCGGTGTAGCACTATGGTTTATCTTATTAGGGCTAAGCCGTTCCTGTCCTTTCCCTCGATTCTTCAAGGTCGTAAACGCTGGACAAGGATGGATGTTCAAAAACTCAACACGCACCCTCTTATGAAGTTGAGTGATAAAAATATTGTGGATGAAACTCGAGACTATAGTCACTTTTAAAGGTGATGGTATAGGCATATCTATGTTATATACAGAGCACTGTGTCTACCATCAGCTTTGGATGCGAATTCCCCGTCGTTCTGACTCTTTGTGTCAGCGAGAGTTCGCCAGAGGTGTGTCTTCTAGGACTACGATTCCTTAATTTGAGCTTAGGGGTCATTGCATAATTACGTAACGCCGAAAATGACCGTTTTGAACCCACCCACCCTGTAACGCTTCGTAACGTTTCCCTAGACCCACCCACCCACCCACCCTCCCCAGCGTTACGTAATTATTGGTACCAGAAACCATCATAGATTTATTTTACTTTGTGAAAGCGCAAACAATTCATATTTTATAGCGAATTTTATACATGTGAATTTGACAGTAGGCCTAAAATATACTAAATGATTTATTTATATAAATGACAGTCATGTTTGAAATGCAATTTTGTTTCTTAAGTTTTACGTTAAGAGTTAAAAGTTTTACATAGGCCTACTGCTGAAAAGTGTCATGGACTAAATTGCTTATTAATAATTGATCAAAAGTAAGATGAACTAATTATTTGCTAGTCTTAGAACTTCGATAATTAGGCCTAAGTTTACTAATACAAATATCACCCAGTTTTTGTCGGGCATCATTATTTTAAATGTTTGAAATTCTTGTCTACGAAGTAAAATATGCTTTAAAGTGATTGCTCGAGGTCAGGAATCCAAGGAGAATTACCACGTTGTTCCGACGGTAAAATTATGAAAGATCCAAACAATTCGAACAGCGATTTCCTGTTTACACAAGCGGGAGAACAGATATGATGATCTGAACTTCCGCTGGTGCCTGCTACCGGATCTTCTTCGGCTACTTCGACACCTGTCGGTATTGGATCATTCGGCGGCAGTTTATTAAACACTAACTTAGTTTTGATTTATACTATTGCGTGTTTTAGTTAGATCTAAGTTTGAACATCGATCACATCGATGTTAATTTAAAATTCATTCATTACTAAACTGTTAGTAAAAGCGTTACGTAACGTTCAGCTCGACCCACCCACCCACCCTCGTAACGTTTCGTAACGTTTTCAAGGACCCCACCCACCCACCCTGGAGCGTTACGTAATTATGCAATGACCCCCATGTAATTTGCCCATCCCTGTTGCCAGTGCTCCTTAGATGGTCACTTGGCTTTGTGAATACTACGCTCTAGCAGGAACAGCAAAGTTTGGACAAACCGAGTCTTGTTGGATGGGTGATTGTAAAACACCATGCCACCTGGCACCAACCAAGCCCTCCATCCTTAATTGGTTTAGTAAATGAGAGCCAATGCAAGTTGGGTGGTTAAAGACCCATTCTGTCATGAGATTGCTCAAATCAAGCTTACACCTCAGTTGAACAGTCCTATGCCCCACAGCACCATGCTTCTCAGGGATTACCCTAGAGCCACATAAATAACTGTGTGTTACCTTTACTTTGCCTTGCTAATAGTTAATCTCTGAAGCACTAACCACTAACAACACAAAAATAATGCATAAACAGCTCATTCAAACAAGTGTAGCCTGCAGTGCTGCACATGTGTACGCGTATTACAAATATGTGACCTCGGCCAAGAGAAGGGACCACTTGTCGGGAATCAACTTATTAACAGTTCCCATAAGCTTATACCACAAGGAAATCAGGCTAAAATTTTCAGAACGTTTGGTCCAAAATTTGTGCACATTTTAAAAGAAAATATAAAATATCATTTGGTGGGAAATCGTCTGTACATAATTCTACCTGTCTCCACCCGATGCGTTAATACCTGATTTTAGCCTTAATGCATTATGTGGGGTAATATAATTTGATGTACAGCAAGTTTTATCTGCAGACACATTAATGAGACGCAAATATCAATAATCACGGTATAACTAAAAAGACCCTTTTCCAGCTGATCTAGAAAGGAATGTGGTCCCTTTTCTGCACATATGATATAGCGTGGATGAAGTTATGTAAGGAACAAACCTGCACACAGACTGGGTCCATCAAGAGCGAAGAACGGTCGAACGACAGAGTGAGAGTAAACCAAAACTAGACTAAACAAAACCCAGACAGTTATAAATATTCAACAGAACTTCATCAATCAATACCAGACCGTAGCAAGCTATAATTGTGCCCTGTGCCAAGTGCAAAATTAGCGCCCCACCTCTCCCCCAATGATCAACTTAACCAATAATAACCAAATTTTTTATCTTGAATATAATAGAAAACTTCGTCTTTTAAAGAAAATAGAAATCAAGTGTCTGTGTTTCTATTCTATTATGGTCTTTATCTTTATAGACCAGTAACTGAGTAACACTATGTTCAAAAGAGTCAATGACAATTTTTTAAATAACCCTGCACAGGTATCTATTTATTAATATTATATATATATATATATGTATATATACACTTTTATTTTTTGCTATTTAATTTTGTACATTTATTTCATTTATGAAGTCCTGATATTTCACATTTCAAGAATAAGTAATAAATTTAATAAAAATTAAATCATTCTGTCTCAAAATTTGCACCCTCCTCTTGAGTTGCACCATTCCATGGCACCGCTGGAACACCGCTTGCTACGGTACTGGTCAATACAACTTACAATGAAACTGAAGTCTGCTACTTAGATTCAGCATGCATCTAAAGCCATCAACAGCGTTGTTATCATAATATCCAAGGTCAGGCCTGTCAGTAAGAACCTGGATGCCCAGTTGAAAGGTGATAGGTTTGATTAAGTTAGTCTGCCTCTATCTACATTTCAAGAGTGCATAAGTATCCGTAGTTTAGTGATAGATGTTGTGGCCTTCTGACCCATAGTGCAAGGTCAATTTCCAACATATTTAAACATATACTCAAGGCTTTGTTCTACTACCATTTGACCGTAAACTCTACTACAAAACAATAAATTCAGGTCTGCACTGAAGAGTTGTAGCAAATGGGCATTATCACATTGTAGTCAGTTTATGTTGGATTCCACTTTATTGTCTCATTGTATCACTTACATTTATCATTCTTATTATTTGTATTTATTACTTTGTAGCACTCAACTAAACTGCGCTGTTTTGCACAGTGCAATGTTTACACTGAAGGCTGCAATTTGAGTGTAGCATTAGACATGCAACTGAGTTAACTCAAACCAGTTTCTGTGAGGGATGTCCACAGAAATGTAAAAATAAAATCAGTGTATGCCAGTTCAAACTTAAAAGCTGAACTGTTCCATTGTATCTACATTCAATTATTTTCTAATTAGATTAGTTTTCGTAACACACAGCCAACAGACATCATTCGAACAAATGTGGCAGCTGACTTGCTTTAGACGCTCAAGAGGCCAAACCTGGCGAGTTTTTCTTCAGCAGTTGCTGCACCATATGTATCGGTATTTGAAGAAACGGAGGTCTCAGTTGGACTGGTGGCCCGTTCCTTGCTTCTCTTTGACACTACGACCCCTTCCTTCTTTGGTGGCTTGGGTATACACCCATTACCAGCCTTACATATGTGATGAAGAAGCACGTTTGCCTGGGAAGAACACCATAAAATACCATAAGATAAAATCTTGCAACATTAAGATTGCATCTTTACTTTGACAAGACTACTTCGATAGTACAATAAACAACTTTAAAAGAAACAACTAAATATGTAGCAATCAACAGGAAGAAACAGGCCACAAAATAATCACTACTTCGTAATTCAGCCAAACATTGAGTCAGTATATTAGTGAGTTGGAAATTGAGTCAGTCAGCGAGTCTCTAATTCAACTAATGAACGAATTTACGGCAATGATGATGACTGGCTAACTTACAACTCAGTTACTAACTGGCTCACTTAAAACTCATTTACAAACTGGCTCACTTACAACTTGGTTACTAATTGGCTTATTTGAAACACAGTCACTAACTTGTTTACTTGTAACTTAGTTACTAACTGGTTAACTTACAACTCAGTTACTAACTGGCTCACTTAAAACTCAGTTACTAACTAGCTTATCTACAACTCAGTTACTAACCGGCTCAGTTACTGACCACAAAAGTAGGTACCTGAGCAAGACAGTGAGTCAATCTCTTCACCAAGCCAGTAACTGAGCCAATTAAGCTTTCAATAAGATGTAGAAAGCACTAAACATGTGAAACGAACTCATTTCAGAGGATCAGCACTTGTGAACAAGCTGTGCTCTGAGCTTAGCTTTACAGTAGTGCTATAGAAATTTGGAGTTACGATTGTGACCGTACTTCAGCAAACGGAATTAGAGCAGATCCTTCAAGGATGTTATAAACGTCTGTGACAAGATTGATGGTGCCTCCCTCTGGTGAGTCGCAGACGAGCTGTTCGCTTCTGCTGGCGCTGCTGGAAGAGGCACTGCTGTAGGCGACAGTCGAGTAACTGGTGCGGGGCTTCAGCTGTGGTGAGTGGTTCGCATAGAGTATCTTCAGCTCTAGCAGGATTTTATGTAGAACTGATTCAATCTAAAAAGACACACAACTGGTCACAATGGTTGATCAGTAACTTAGTAAGCCTAGGGCAGAGGTGATGGCCGAATGGTAATACACGGGCCTCTACGAAGAATGAAGGACGCGGGTTCAATAACCGCTAACCCCAAAAGGTTGGTACTAAAGAAATTCTCAAAATTTAAATATAAAAAGGGTGGCATATTTGTCCTTGCCTATCGCACAAAACTGTCAAAGACTGTCAAAAGCCGCCTCTGTAACAACCCAGTTGTTAAGGAAAATGTATCATAGAAACTAACGACTGTACAAGATCACCTGATAAAAGGGTGATGAATATGTTCTCACTAAACGACATTTGTATCAATCACTAACCTGTTTATCTCTTTCTTTTTGTGCAGCAACAAATGCTCGAATGTCCCACTCTACAGAAACAAATTATAACTATGTATGCATGATGTAAATAACTGTATAAACAAGTGCATTACACATAAACTCACTTGAGACCCCTCACAGCTTGCAGGTGTATATCGTTAGCATCAAAGTTAATTCTAGAAATAGAAAAATAATACCTAGAACCAGCTGCCATTATAATTAGCATTGCCTGCATTTCTTGCTAAAGAGGATTCTCTGCCTAGAAAACAAGTAAGAGCACAAGACACATGAATATTTTGTTAAAAAAACACATCAAACAGACCTGGACGATTATGATGTCCATATCTAGCGCCTGCTGCCCAGTATTCATCTCTTCGTTTGCCATCTCTAATCTAAAAAAAATCAAATTACACAAACAAACGGTGACATCCAAGAAAGACAGTTTCAGTTTTGTAATGTCAAAGTATAGTACAGGTCTCCAATCTCCATAAACGTCTTATCTGTCTAATCCAATCTAACCAAATCTAATGGAGATAGTCCAAACACACCCTCTCACCCCTATTATAAGCATTAGCCTTGGTCCAAACACCCTCTCACCCCATCATAAGATTAGCCTTGGTCATAACCAGCCAAAGATTTTCTCCATCACTCAATATAAAACCCACATGTCTATACATGTATGTATGCATGCAAGTATGTGTCTATGTATGTATGTCTGTATATGTATGTATGTACGCAAGTAATTGCCTATGTATTCATATGATTTGATGCTGTTGTCGTCAGACACTGCTGAACCGTACACTGTCAATGGGAAGATGAGACGGTGAGGGAGAGGAGTGGCCACACACTCTCGTATGCCGAGGCTAAGAAAATGAAGTCGCTAACACTTCATACCCATGGCTGCCTCAAGGCCAGCTTAAGGGACTGCTTTTTTTTTTTATACATATATACATGCAAGGTCGTTAAATCCAATCGGTCAACAAAACTAACTATTACATATCCTTCAGAATCAAAACAGACCATTTACATATTATGTTTTCAGAGTATCGGAATCAAAACAGAACATTTACATATCATCTCTTCAGAATTTCAGAATCAAAACATAACATTCACGGATCACCTCTACAAGGCTTCAGAATCAAAACAGGACATTCACATATCAACTCCTCAGAATTTCAGAATCAAACAGCTCTGTCATTTATACCATTTTGCGGGCAACGTCCAGCTCCGATTCTGTAGTGAAAAGATCATCCTGGAAGAGTGCAGGAATCTCTGTTTCTTCCATCTCTTCATCGTCATCCATGTTATATTCATCCTACATGACAAAGAAAGAGGAACATTGCAATTATCACAAACACATACATCAAATAGAATGTCAAAAGACATACAAATAGACATTATCTGTCAATTCCTGATAGCTGGCCTACAATGTGAACAAAAAAGATAACTTTTAACTTCATCTATTGGGTATCATACACGATCCCTGAAACAAACCATCATGACTGTGAAGAACATCATGCAATAACTATATAATTTAATTAATTGTAATAGTAATCACAAATTTATATAGCACCTTTCCTGACATAGCAAAATCGCTCGATCATCGTAGAGCACTTGAATAAAAGAGGCAGAAAAGGCAAACAATTAACCCTTCAACAATGAGCGTGTACTAAAATGTATGGGAAACCAATGCAGTTTGTCATTAAAGGGTTAAACAATGAAGTGTTATTGTAGTAATACACTTCATATATTTTAACCCAGAACCAAGCAACCATGTACAGCTTACCTCTGAATTGCTATGACTGTGTACTTGATCCCTTCTGTGTAGGGAAGCAGCTCTGGCCAAAACAAAGAAAACAATTATCCTCTACCATCACCAGGGTATATTCAGTTATTCATTATGGTGTTATTGGTCTGCTTCTCAGGCGCTAGGCATACCAATATATGTTTGTTTCGGTTGGGGTTCCATGAAGAAATTATCAGATCAAAGGGTTCCATAACCAAAAGAGATCAGGAAACACTGGGTTAATCCATAGGGGCGCAGTCTGGAACTTGAGCTTGTGACATACAGTAGCCAATTGCATGGGCATAGCCAGAAAAAATTCGGAGGGGGTTTTAAGATTTCGATGGGGGGGTTTCCCATTGAAGATGGGCGCAAAAATTAAGGTTTTTTGGTATTTCACATGTAAAAGCATATAAAAAATGTTTCTGAAACTTATTTCGGGGGTTTGAATCCGTAAAACCACCCTAAATACGCCCATGGCCAATTGGTTCCAGCACATGACTTGCAGAGTCATATATATATAGAGTATGGAATTGGATTAGAGATGGTTCCTGTGTTGGAACCTGGAGCAAGATCTTCATTCAGAACTGCTCAGCACCATCATTTCCATTGTACAATCATGTTTGCACCTCTGAACTATTTATTAAGCACAGTTGTATTGCAATTTTAATACTGTACAAAGCTTCCTATTGCAGCCAATAAACTAAATGAAGGAATCAAAAACTTAATGATATATTTCATTTTCCATTCATTCATAATAAACCAACTGAAGCATAAAATTCCTACTTACTTGTTTAATATCTGCGTTAAAGAGAACTTCTGTTGTGAGTCTAGCAGAAACTGTAAACAAAAAGAACATGTGTTTCAAACAGACTTTCCCAATATCAAGGGTTCAAGAACACCCACTGTTTACAAATATTGCACAAGTTTTATTTTGTTTTTGTTCTAAAACTTGTGCAATATTTGTAAACAGTGGGTGTGCCACTTTTCACCACTGCATAAATAGTTGTTGTCAAGTATAAGCATTTGTCTTGTGCTAATAAAGACTACTTACTAACTAACTTATTTGTTTACCATGCTTTGCAACATTAGACACATATAAACAACATGCATCTGTCTGCACTTAGTATGATTTTCTCAAGTAATCAAACTCTCCTGCCTTGACCAGCAATAAAACTTATTTTATTTCATAATAAATTTAGAATTATTCACCATCACCCAATCTGCACACAGACTAAAACCTCTATTCACTAGCAATGAACTGAATGTATGCTTTACCTCATTTATGGCATTTGCCCAGAGTTTAATGGCGGGATCTGCTTCAGGTATATAAAATTGCTCTGTATAGTTTGGATAACCTACAATATTATATTTGAGCCCATGGGTGGTCTTATGGTAGCCGGCAATTAGGTGCAGGTTCCAAAAGCCCTCCGCATGGATGACTAATTACCTTGCGTATACAGGTTCAACTGCAAAGCTTTACACACGTGACACGACAGATGATGTCTGTAATTCCACCGCGGAACGTGACAAAGCTTTTAAAATTTAAACCCACTTACCGTATTATGCTTCTTCGGTCGGGTTTAGGGCTTTGATTTAAGGGCCTGGGCTTGACCCTTCGAACGGGGGCCCAGGGATCCGGGGGCCCATTGACAGCCCTAAATGCCATACAGGGACGACACCTCATAGCAGCTGTAACCCTATTAGTTATGATACTATTATCCTTGCCTGCCATAGCCACTCCAGCTACCTCAGGCTGGGGCCAAATTGATGTCTGATACAAGAGTGTAACAGCTGTGAACGGATGCTCTAGGATGCCCAATAAAGGTAGCCTTTAAAATAAAGTCTGCAAATAGTAGATGTTAATGTATGGTAGCCAGAAACATAAATTATCTGGTATTAAATCAGTCTCTTTTGCCATATCCAGAGAGTATGGTGGCCCTTCTAAGTAATTGTACAAAATCGCCAGATGGCAGACTACAATGCATCACAGATCCTGTATAGGTTGTTATTCAAAGCTGATACTAACATTGAAGTCCATCTCACTGAAGTGCAGGCCAAACAGCGCAGCTGGTGCTATGCGCATAGCACCACCATTGCCAAATGATCCCGTTCCGTCAAACTGTGTGGCAGCGGGTCCAAAAGGGTCACTGAAGTTTGTATCACGCAACTGTTCGAAAACAGTATGAATGTCCCCTCCGTAACCTCTGTTTGGTTCTCTGAAATAAAAAATTGTCAATGACAGCAGTGAAAAACGTTCAAATTAAAAGGCAATAGGATGATAAACAATGAAGCAATAAAGCAGTGATTCCCAGACATTTTGTGCTTGTAATCCAAAACGTGACAATTTCCATCTTGCAGCCCAAATGCTGATTTATAAATCAAAAGTTACCAGGACACACACAAAATTAGTCACTTTCTTCTCCTTGGTTCATGTATTAAAACATACTGCATGGGTTTGAAATTGTTCTGAAACTCATTAAGATTGCACTCCCCACTCAAGTCTGAGTCTCTGCCAGACATCTTAGCATCAGCATGATTAACTACAGTAAGTAAGCTCACATTCCGACCACACATAACAAACCTTTGTAAATCTTGTTTCTATCAAATCAGGGCAATACGTCACATCAGGTTGGCTCTAACTAAGAATATGTCTCAAACTATAGCCTGTTCACTTGTATCCTCTCCTCTTGATTATGCTAATTCCCTTTTTGTGGGTGTCTCAAACCTTGAACTCAAAAGGCTGCAACGAATCCAAAACTCCTTAGTTCGTGTAGTGATGCGTGTCCCACTACGAACATGCTCCTCAGTCCTACTCCACGAGCTGCATTGGCTTCCTGTTGAATTCAGAATAAAATTTAAATTGGCCTGTTTGACCTACAAAGCCCTCAACACCAGTACACTTACCAATATTCATGCACTACTAACTCCTTACATCCCTTCTCGTTGCCTGCGATCATCAAGTACAGGTCTTCTAGCTGAGCCACGATGCAGAACAGTTATGGGCTCTCGTGCATTCCACGCCTCTGCTCCAAAGGAATGGAATCGACTACCACTTTCTCTTCGTAGCTCAACTTCACTTCCTTCCTTCAAAAAGCGGCTCAAAACTCACTATTTCTCCTTGGCTTTCAAGGATTTAGAAATCTAAGTGCATCTTCACCTGGCAGCTGACTATCCGCGCCTCAGATTCACATTTCGGTGTGACCTTGCGCGCGTTACAAATTTATTTTAATAATAATAATAATAATAATTAATACAGGTATACATGCAATATGTAAACTTTATTGTTATTCCTAAATGGCAAAAACCAAGGCAATTTGGAAGCCAGAAAATGTAAGCAAACTAAATTAACAAAATAACCGAATGGTAGATTAAATAGGCAAAATAAATTCTGAGGTCAGTTTTATCTTCAGCATGGCCTCACATAAGAGATACACCATAGCTTCAACATTAAGTTTAAATATTCTATCCCATTGTGATAAACCACATTTTTGCATGCACCTGTTTTGCATGCTAATTCATTAAACTACAAGTAGTCATAAATGCTCATGAAGACCATAATTATTGAATACCTAATCGATAAGTCTCTTGCATCGAGTTTCTTGTGTTGCACGAGTGAGTTTGCCACACATCTGAGCATTGCAGTATCATCGGTGTACTCGCACTTTCCTTTCTTCTTTCCTAAAACAAGTCATGACATGAAAGTGTTCACATGTATTACATACATAAACACGTGCCTTCAGACACATACATGCATATATGTGAATCCAGGTTACAGGAATGAATTAGCATGTTGAGGCACAAAATATGTATCAAATGAAGCTGGTATGGTTAGTAGACCTGCAAAACAAGTTTATAATACAATGGACAGGCCTCCACTGATGAGCTGACCAGGGAAGAGTAATTGTGAACCTGGCATCTGGAAATGACGAAAAGAGCACCCAATTTAGTAGTCTGAACCCATTGTGGATATGATCATCAGCTCAGAATTATTTAGACTCATTCCAACAACAGACCAGAACAATCACACATTGTGATGAGGCGAGTTAGTTGTTGTGGTCATCACGTAAAATACTTTTATGGTATTCATGATGAAAATTAAAACTTGATGTAATGTAAAGTTAATGGCCCTGGCAGCAATAAGATGTAGTTAAACACTGGGAAACTACTTAGGGTTACAGGAGTTAGCAGCAGCACACATCCAGAGTCAATTGAATCTTTAAACAGCCGTGACAGAACGAGTTCAGTGAATTGCCATAATTTGCTCTATACATGTACTCTGAATCTAGCACAGAGTACTTTACATACAGATCCTGTACTTTAAGATACCCTGAAAAGTGCTTCAAAGGTAAAGTATTGTGAATGGCCTGTTTTAAGCCTAGTTTATTTAGGTGCATGATAGTGTAGTGGTTAGCGTGCTGCACTGTCAATCGACAGGTTGGGTTCAAATCCCGCCAGGGCAGAAATTTGGTTCGAGATTTTTCTGCAACACCTGCGCCCCCTAGCCAACTTGGCTATAATGAGTACACTGACCGTACAAACATGGTGGGAAGCTGAGACAGTGATGAAGAGGACTGAAGAAAATGAAGTTGCTAACACTTCATACCTATGGCTGACTCAGGGCTAGCTTAAGGGACTGCTCTTCTTCTTCTTAATAAATTTTTTAGCATTTTATAACAGGGCTTGTACTCTGTGTTCTTACATTGTAGTGCAATAGTACAAGTTCCATTGATAAACTTTACTAAGAAGCAGACAAGTAGCTTTCACTTTATGTGGACAACTGGAACACAAAGGGTCATTGACAAAACACTGATTGAATGCCTTCCTTCAATGACTTCCTGCTTCCTGAAGTGACCCTGATGACTACAATCGATGAGTACAGGAATGGAACAGGAACATTGGAACAATGTAGAGCAGTGGTTCCCAACCTTTTTCAGAGCACAGGACCCTTGCTAATGGAAACTGGCTTTAATTTCATTTTTATTTTTATTCAAGTTAGTAATTTTTTTAATGATGGGCAATGTTCTTTGTATTCAACTGCAGTGTTGCGATATTTCTACACTACTTAAGTTTTGAAATATAGTTATTGGCCTATGCTACTAGTGTTAATTAGTAGTTTTCACATTTTTTTACAGATAAGGCTACGCAAATATTATGATTCTGCCGGCCAGCCGTGGCACCACTTGAGCAAGTTCACGGCACCCATGGGTAAAAAAACCATGGCGCCCAGCTTGGGAAGCACTGCTGTAGAGAATCAGGCTACGATTAGAGCTAAACTTTGTCTGGCCTGCAGTAATCAAACACGAGACAAAATTTGTGGGTCTATTTTCGGGAAGATAGAATCCATTCACCATCCAGGTCACCAGAATCTTTTTATGCCTCTGCAAGTTTCTGGCACAGGCATATATGTGGGCATTTTACCTGGTCAAATGTTCGTTTATGTAGATCATGTATGAATCGGATCCCAGAGCAGAAGACGTGCGTAAGGATTTTCTGGTCTTGAGGATAGACCGAACGATTATTGACCGAAACTTGTCTTTACTTTTTGATTGCTCTCTGCATTGCCTAAATGCTGTAAAAAGTCTTAAAACTCCCACTCACCCTCACGAAGTTGTGCTGTATTCAAGATATCGGCAACATCTATTATTATCATATGTACCATTGTTCAAGTAATGTTGTTAGTCAACTCTTCAAAAGCATTACACAAAAAGTAGGTTGATCAAGCTCACCGTACCATCACCTTTACAAGTGACTGAAAACACTTAAGAGATTGAGTATTAGGAGGTTGCGATGTTTTTGTGCTATACATTGAACAGATCTTTGCTTATATGTATGCCACTTAATTCAGCTTTTACATTTATAAATACTGTGTTCGTTACTCATCACTTACTTACTTTTGTGACATTCGCTGTGGTTGGTCGCAGTGCTCTATTTACCAGAGTCTGGGTGCGCCATATTGTTTATATGCTGACCAGCCACAGGTGACCAACAGGTCACCATACTGAATTTGCTGGTACATTTGGAGAAATTGATAATGGAATAATGCCCAACAGGAGTAAAATGAAACTAGACACCTTTGACAATACAGGTAAAATTACACGACACATAATAATTCACACAAGTAATTGCATTATGGCACGTAATCTGGAGCATTCTGTCAATCTCGGGATTAAGCCTATGGGATTAGAAATGAATCAATCCCAGGTCTGATTTTTTGACAATATTAAAAATTCTTCTTGACTGCAGCATAGGTATATATTTAATAGAATATGCTTTATTTTAAGACCAATTGCAAAATGCATTTTGGCTAACATGAAAGTTTAAAGGATTGTTTTCTCTATTTCTGGATAAGACTATTTATGCATTTAATGCAGTTGTGTATTAAAGACAAAGACGTAAGGATTTTAAAACGTTTTGGCAGTGGCAATGACTCCGAGTATAGGCAGTACCAGCAGCAGGGCTCGGTTGATACTTGATATTGATACCACCAGTGGCGTAATGAGGGGGCAGGGGCGGCCGCCCCCGGGCGCAGGGCGGGGGGCAAAATTAGGGTTTTGACAATTGTTTTTGAAAGAAATCAGGCATAAATAGTTTGAAATCAGGCATAAATACAGGCATAAATAGTTACTAAAATGAGAGCTTGTGAGAAATTTGTTCTGGAAAAAGATGGAAAATCAAAAAAAAGGTGATCAGAAATTTTTTTGGAATTAGGGAAAAAATTTCCGGAAATTCTTGCCCCCGGGCGCACGAACACCTAGTTACGCCACTGGATACCACTGCCCAAATCAGGTCCGAGTACACCAGATGACCACCACACTGACTGACAGTTGTAATCCCGGAAATACAGAATTCCATGTTTGTCATCCCGGGACTATGGGATTTAAGCTACAAAATATAAAAATGAGGCAATTTCAGTTTCGCAAAATGCCTTAAATTTGAAAGTGGGTCACGGAATCCACGATAGTCTTACGTCACAAGGTATTTTAAAACGAACTGGCTACGGTACCGTCCGGACGGTAGCGTTATTTCTTTTCTACGGTACCGTCCGCAAATAATCTATGGGCGATTGCACATATCATTGCACATATCTATGGCGTGTACATCCGGTTGAAATAAATATTGGCAAAAGCCTGTCACGTTAAGTTGTTGTCTTCGCGTCGAATTTTTCTATGGCCGACAACTTGAGGGTCGGTTAGTATTCGTGTGGTCGTTTAGTGTCAAATTAGGCGTCGTGAGGGTCGTTTAGGGTCAGGGTTAGGGTTAGTTTCGTTCATCTCTTAACTACTGCGCTATTGATGGTTAGGCTTTCACGCCATAGATATGTGCAATCAGCCATAGATTATTTGCGGACGGTACCGTAGAAAAGAAATAACGGTACCGTCCGGACGGTACCGTAGCCAGTGCCATTTTAAAAACTGCAGAAAACTTTTGGTGTTTTGCATAGATCTTGCAACCTGTAGTTAAAATTCTCCTAACTCCGGCATGGTCGCCTCGGTGCCACTAGTGTAGTTGAGCAAGATAATAACCCAATTTGCATGACAACGGAAACTACAGAAAAAAATCATTGAATGCGCGTACTAACCATTATCAACGCTCCTGAAAAATTTCAAAAGTTTGTTCATGGTCTTGTCATAGTCATTTCCAAGGATCCATTCAAAGGGTGCACCAAGGCAATCGCCGACCAGGGCGCCGACCAACGCCCCTTCGTAATGTTCTAAAAGATTGGCCATGATGGTAAACTTACAAAATGTTCTAAACTGCACGCTGACTAATGCAAACTGGAGAATTCCATCTTTACTTCCACCCGATCAGCTGTTCTTAAGAATGGCGGCGGTTGTTAAACTTCAATCAGAGACAATAACAGCTAAGTTGCTAAGGGCTGCTTCTGAAACCAGCCGAACGTAACAGGAATGGCATGACTGCAAGATAAGTAAGTAAGAATATTCTTTATTGAGAAGCACTAGCAAACGCACAGCACGGTACATGGCAAGATTAATACATTCAAGCAAAAACAAACAGACTTATATATATATATACAGGCAAAGAATTGAATGGGAAAAGTTATACCTAGGATAGTCATAGAGGGAAAATGAAGAGCTTAAATAGACTGATTTAGGGAAAATATTGTTTATTTGTATAGCATCCGGGCAACGAAGCATTTCCGAGTCAGGTTGTCAAACATAGGAAGCTCACGGTTATGGGACCGTGGCCGCAGCGAGTAGTGAGATTGATTAATAGGCGGTAACAATAAATTTATGCAACACATTGCAAGGATTGTGCAGAATACAGGCAGTTTGGTATCCGCATTGCCGCAGAGTCACAAAGGAGGGAGAAGATGGAGGATTATAAGTACGACTGGCGTACCAGCCTCCGGATAATTCCATCATAATTCCGTCTCCTGCGCTCTCGCAAAGCCCCACCACACAGGCGAGCAATGTAGCATCATACCAACCATAGTGGCACGAACTGCATCAAATAAGCTGTCACCTGAGACTCTGAGAGCCCATATGCGACCTCTGGATCCGAAGTGCGTAAAATGACTGCCTTGCTTTTATAGTCAGATGTTTAATGTGGCTGGAGAACCCAAATTTCTCTGTAAGCTCAACACCTAGAATATTTAGAGTCTCCACCCGTGCGGTACCTTTTAGAGGAGGGGACCATACTGATGGTACCCTGGCCAGGGGCGCGTGAAAATTATCTCACTGGACTTGCTTGTATTAAGGCTGAGGTTGCAACTGTGCCCACACACTGATGTGCTCAAGCTCCATCTCAGCTGTAGTGATACCTGATGCGGGAACAGAGAGGTTGTAATCATCTGCATACATGTATTTTTAAATGCGATTGCATTTATTGATTGGCGTTAGGTCTGAGATTGCAACTACAAAATCCTGGACCTTGAATTATACTTGCATTAATTCGTGCACGAGAAGAAATTACACCACGAAGCCTAGTGCTGTTTATTTTCGCGGGGCTTAGCACACTGGGAGCGCTTCTGAACGGTTCACCCTACGAGAGGCGCTTTACAAGTACTTGAATACGATACGATAGTGCAATGACTTCAATTATAAAGTAGATTTAAATCCATTTAAAAACATGATCAGGAATTGGGAGAGAAGCAAGTTGATCAGCCAGATATGAATGTCTGAATGAAATAATTGTAATATGGTCATCTTATTCAGACTTTATCGCTTGGCTGATGGCCAGGCATGCAGTAAACGGTTTGGTACTTTCCGATGCTTAACGAATCTGGCAATGCAGAAGCGCCTAGAGGCTCTTTTGATTATTGTTGTTTACCACTGTATAATATTGTAACAATTTCTGTAGCAGTTTTGAGAACAAATCAATTTTAACCGAAGAGCAGCGCTTCACTTGTTTACAAAGTTCCATCAAGCCCAAGCAAATTTGAACCCAATGAAATAAAAATTATTGAGTATACTGTGGAGGAACTACGGGGCTCTGTCGGCCTCTAGGCGTCTTCCACTTCTCTCAGGATGGCGAGGGAAGGCGCGTGTCGCTCAGGATGGGAGCGTTAGTAAGGCCTCCGTCGTCTATCGAAGGACTTCAGCATCTGCCAGTCGACGAGCTATGTCGCCCACCGAAGGAATCAGACATCAGAGTTCAATGACAATCTTTATTCAACCATCAGATCCACACGTAACAACAAAGACCTCAGAACCTAAAACTCTACAAAAAATTGTTTCGGCTTAACGACACTTTTCATATCGAAGATGATTAGTGTCGGAGGCAGAAAGCAACCTCGTACTCCACGTTTATAATGCGACCGAGCCACCCGCAGTAAAGATCCGAGACATTAATCTCTGATAAACCGACCGACCGGGAAGCGAACCCGGGGCGCCGGCGTGACGAGCAGGCACCAACCCACTCGGCCACTCAGGATCCTTATAAAACTCTACAAAATTAAAATTGTTTCGGCTTAACGACACTTTTTCATATCGAAGATGATTAGTGTCGGAGGCAGAAAGCAACCTCGTACTCCACGTTTAAATTGCGACCGAGCCACCCGCAGTAAAGATCCGAGAAATTAATCTCTGATAAACCGACCCGACCGGGAAGCGAACCCGGGGCGCCGGCGTGACGAGCAGGCACCAACCCACTCGGCCACTCAGGATCTCTGAAAAAAAAACTCTACACAAGAGCGCCCTCTATATATACCCAGCCGGGGCAGAGGTAGGACACCAGTACCACGGCCAATCACCAAGCCCAGCCAGGAACCAAGGGCTAGGAACCAAGGCCTAGCAGGAACCAAGGGCAGGAACCACGGGCTAGGAACCATTGCAAGGCCTACCAGAACCACGGGCAGGAACCACGGGCTAGGAACCACGGGCTACGGGAGCCAAGGGCAGGAACCACGGGCTAGGAACCATGGCCTACCAGAACCAAGGGCAGGAACCACGGGCTATGAACCACGGCCTACCAGAACCACGGGCTACGGGAGCCAAGGGCAGGAACCACGGGCAGGAACCAAGGACTACCAGAACCACGGGCTAGGAACCACGGGCTAGCAGAACCACGGGCTACGGGAGCCAAGGGCAGGAACCACGGGCTAGCAGGATCCAAGCCGACCGCAGCCCAATGGGTTGTCCAAAACGGGGAGGCCCAGAAAACCGAGGGTGGTCCCAAAAACGGGAGGCCCAGAAAACCGAGGGTGGTCCCAAAACGGGGAGGCCCAGAAAACTGTGGGTGGTCCCAAAAACGGGGAGGCCCAGAAAACCGAGGGTGGTCCCTGGCAAAAACGCCACAATACTGTAAATGCAGAGGCGAAAATCTATACATAACTTGGGGGGGGGACAGAGTACCTACGAGGGCCGGATTTTGAGGGGGGAAAGCAGGGCTTAAGTCAAAACTTTGGGGGGACTGTCCCCCTCTGTCCCCCCATGATTTACGCCACTGTGTAAATGCCATAGTTTGGCAAACCAAGACTTGGTTATGGACGGGCTTGTTAGGGTTTAATGTAAGATTTTGTGAACTTGAGTACAGAGGCATGCTCTGGACCCCTCTCTTCTTCTCATTCCTCTTGTGCACGTCCACACTCCAAAGGGCAGAGCTAATGTTGCTACAGAGTGGGGCAATGTCAAGCTAAGGGGCTGTCAGGGCTTAAATATATTTATCTGTTTGGGCCTCTTCAAGTCTGTGAAACTGAAAATGAAGAGGATATTGAGTCTTGCAGCCAGTCAATCAACTTTCTCTTACTGACTTGCCTTACAAAAATTACACATCTACTTGCCCTGTTGTATCTATACCCAAGAGCAGACAACATCATTTCCTACATTGAAGACAAGACTGCAGTCCAAATACAACGTTGTGTGGCAGTACAAAACATTTGTTGGAAAGATTCTGTTATGTGATACAATTTGTAACACACCGTGAATCCTACATTAAAACATGTCTCGAGTTTATTGACTATTGTGTAGAACGATGGATTTCAGCAAGTTTAGCCAGAAAGATAACTAATAAACTTATTACTGCTTAATATGAGCTACTAATTCATTACTTCGCTTTGTAATAAGTGCAACACCATTTACTAACATCAGAAAAGCATATATTTAAGGAACTGTGGGTTACTAAAGTAGTCACAGTTCTGATCTTTATTGATAAAAAAATTAGAATAATTTCTACTGTCAAAATAAAATACAGGACTATTAATTCATATCACAATGTTTCAAATATTGCCAAAAAGATTTATAGTCTTGAAATCACTTCTTTTAATTCACACGTACTATACTATCCACATAAACTACGGAAACATCTGGTGGTTGTGCTTGGCACTACACTACAGGCCAATACAAACCTGGTAGTGTCTGGCTGTTGACAATTTCATACAGAATTATTTACATGAAATGAATTTATGATTTAATCAAATTATTACTTATTGTGTTAGCTGTGGCTATACAATAAAATCTGATTACTGGAGCAAACGAGGAAAACTGTTCACAGACTAATGGCACCTTTCTAGCATGAAGCCACTATGCTACAAATTGGCTGCTGTGGCTGCCTTCAAGTTCTCTTCAACCAGTTGGTAAAACTGACGAGCTTGTTCTTTGGCTTCGTCCAGTTGTTCACATGCTTCCTGCCACTCTATTGGTATGCTCTTTATACCGTGGTAAGCACCTGCTATGGCTCCAGCCATCCTGGCAATTGTATCTGTGTCCCCGCCGATGCTTGGTGCTTATAGTTTCTGAAACGATTCTGTTATCAGTAATCCCTATCCCATTCAATAATTAAGGTTCCCTATCGTTTAGTCGTATTTTATTTCGTCGTAATCAATTCGTCGCAATTTATGTCGTGATTGTTCATTTCGTCGCAAGATAAATCGTCGTACTCAATTCGTCGTACTCAATTCGTCGTGTTCACTTCGTCGTTTGTTACGTCGTCGTTAATTTGGATGGTCGCAGTTTATTTCGTCTCTTATATCTCTCGTAGTACAAAACAAGTGAATGAAGCAAAGCTAATTTATTGACGAAAGGTAATAGGCTAAACTGACATTCATATTACAAAACAACGTTCTAAATAGGTTTAACTTGCAATAAAGCACATTCATATTATATAGGTCTACCTTCTTTTATATTCAACCAATCACATACAGGCTCTGTACCACGGCTCAATTGTCTGCGATTAATCATAACGACATGATTAATTGGTTAGCTAATTGATATACAATTAATTACGATCTAACTCACAGCAATCAATTACGCTCAATCAATTATCTAATTGATATTGTGGCAAGTTTTGGGGTGTCCGCCATTTTTCGGCATTTGGTCTTGGCATGTCGCCGCCGGGGGGAGCTTCGTAGGCCTCAGCCTCTCTAGGCCGAGCCTCGTAGCCTCAGCCTCGTAGCCCCAGCCTCTCTAGGCCCAGCCTCTCTAGGCCCAGCCTCTCTAGCCTCAGCCTCGTAGCCTCAGCCTCTCTAGGCCCAGCCTCGTAGCCTCAGCCTCTCTAGGCCCAGCCTCGTAGCCTCAGCCTCTCTAGGCTCAGCCTCTCTAGGCCCAGCCTCGTAGCCCCAGCCTCTCTAGCCTCAGCCTCGTAGCCTCAGCCTCTCTAGGCCCAGCCTCGTAGGCTCAGCCTCTCTAGGCTCAGCCTCTCTAGGCCCAGCCTCGTAGCCTCAGCCTCTCTAGGCTCAGCCTCTTCCCTGCCTCGGGGAGGGTATATATAGAGCACCGCTCTTGTGTAAAGTTTGCGTTGGTGATTGTTGAGGCGTTGGTTTGGTATGTTTCTCTGTGTGATGATCGCTTGTTGAGATGAATAAAGATTGCCATTTGAAACTGTCTGGCATTACTTCCCTGAAGGGTGACATTGACTAGTAGTCGGCTGGCAGACGTGAAACCCTTCGAAAGACGACGGAGGTCCTACTTACGCTCCCATCCTGAGCGACACGCGCCTTCCCTCGCCATCCTGAGAGAAGCGGAAGACGAAGAACCCCGTTTTCTTTACAGTGGTACCAGAGCCGTGGGGTTTTGTCGAGATTTCCTGCCGCCGACGAAGCTAGAATCGACCGAAGATGTTTCCGGGAGACGAGGACGACACCATTCCCTACGCGGCCTTGGACCTGGCCGATCTGCCGTCAAGAATTTCTACGCCAGCCGCGAGACGAATGGCCGCGTTGGTTACGCGACCGGACCGAAGCCGCTTGCTGTCCGAGATCGACTTCGATGATCCAGAGCCGATGAGACCGAGCTTCCGCGAAGACAGGGAAGAAGAGATGACCGTGAAGCCGGAGAGAACGAGCTTCCGAGGAAAGACGGGCGAATCGACGACGGAAAAGAAGAAATTGAAACCGAATTTCCGCGAAGAGACTGAAAGACCGAACGCTCCCGGGACTTCGACGCCGAATCTGCTAGAAAATGTCAGCGACATGCTGCGAAGCCGCCCGACGCCGATGAAGCCAGGAAAGTTCGATGGGACGGGCTCGCTGGAGTCATTCCTGGTGCAGTTCGAGGTCTGCGCAAGGCACAACAAGTGGACGGCCGCGGACCGGGTCGACTACTTGCGATGTTCGCTGGAGAAGGCCGCTACACAGCTTCTCTGGGACTTCGGCGCTCAACCGAGCGTAAGTTACGAAGAATTGGTCGAACGCCTTCGGCAGAGATACGGGACGGAAGGCCAGGCAGAAACCTTCCGCGCCCAGCTGTACTACCGCCGTCAACGCCCGGAAGAAAACCTGAGTGACCTGCTGCATGAAATCCGACGACTGGTCGTCTTGGCCTACCCGGTGCCTTCCAACGAGACGACGCAGATCATCGCGAAGGATGCCTTCCTGGAAGCGATGAGAGACCGGGAGCTCTCGCTCAAAGTACGCGAGCGAGAACCGAAGAATCTGGACGAGGCATACCGGACCGCACTGCGTCTGGAGGCCTATCAACGGACGAACGATGCCGATGATCGCCGCAGACAGCCAAACCGAGTGCGAGGGACGCAAGAAACCGATCTGAGCGCTCAGGTTCAGGCTCAGATGGACCGCTTCCTGAATACTCAGCGAGATGAGCAGCGGAAATGGCAGCAAGAAATGGAGAAAAGAATGGACGAGCAATTCCGCGTGCTTCGCCGAAGCCCTCCTACGACCGACGAACCGAGTCATGAAATCCGACCTGAGCGAGACCGCCCAGGCCCTCCGGAGAATCAGCGACGCGACATGACCTGCTTCAACTGCGGACGAGCCGGTCACCTTGCCCGTAACTGTCGGCGAGATCGCCGATACCAGAATCGCCAGAATCGCCAGACCGCGACGACTGAGCCCGATGCTTCGACGCCACCGAACCCGGTGGTCATGAACCATACGACGCGCCCAAGAATGCCGGACCGTGCTACGAACAACGCAGTCTACATCCGCGGAGAAATCAACGGACGATCGCAGCTATGCCTGATCGACACTGGATCGGAAGTCAGCCTGGTGCCTTCATCTACTGTCGACGGGTTAGAACTTCGCTCTTGCAATCGCTTCTTGATGGCTGCTAATGGGTCCGATATAAATGTCCTGGGTGAGGTGCGGGTGCCCATTAAGATTACGAACGGGTTTTATATTCATACTTCCTTCCTGGTTTCTGATCAAATTTCTGAGCCCATGTTAGGTATGGACTGGCTGAGAGAACATCGCTGCCGCTTAGGGTTTGGTATGGGATCTTTATTTGTGGGACGCAGGCGTATTTCCCTGGTTAGGGGCAATGGGTCTATTTGGTGCCGGCGCGTGATCGTCGCCGAGGAGGTATTGGTTTCCCCTAAGTCCCAGAGGGATGTCCCGGTTAAAACCATGTACGGTAATTTAACGACCGTAGCGCCAGCCTGGATGACGGAGGCTAAGGAAATCCAACCCGGGGTCCATCTGGCCCGCGTAGTTGTCGGTGACTACGCAGATGCTCGGGTAAGGGTGGTTAATTTGAGCGAAGACCCCGTCCGGTTGTCCAAGGATCGCCCCTTGGGAGAGCTGCACCCTGTAGAGGTAGAATTGTGTGAGACTAACCGCGGCGAGGACGCGGTCGGCCAAGCTTCGCCAATTGATAAATTGTTAGCGGATTTGCCCGCAGAAGTGCCTGCGGAGATACGGGAACGACTAGGCGCTTTGCTTGTAAAATATAATGATGTATTTTCCGCGAGTGATAGGGACATAGGCAGAACGTCGGTAAGCACGCATAGGATTGAGACGGGAGATGCGCGCCCAGTGAGACAGCCGTTAAGACGACAGCCGCTGCCGCATAGGGCCACGGTCGATGCGCAGCTAGACAGTATGTTAGCTGACGGGATCATCGAACCTGCCGTAAGTGAGTGGGCGGCTAACGTGGTGTTGGCCCGCAAGAAGGACGGCTCGCTAAGGTTTTGTATCGACTATCGGCAACTGAACGATCGGACCAAGAAGGACTCGTATCCGCTGCCCAGGATCGATGAATGTTTGGACGCACTTGCAGGCGGTAGTTGGTTTAGTACGCTAGACCTAAGAAGCGGATACCATCAAGTCGCGATGGACCCGATGGACGCAGACAAGACCGCGTTTGTTACGCGTAGGGGCATATTCAGATGGAAGGTGATGCCGTTTGGGCTTTGCAATGCGACCGCCACTTTTCAGCGCCTGATGGATATAGTTTTATCAGGTTTAACCTTTGAGATTTGTCTGGTCTATTTGGATGACGTTATTATTTTCGGAAAGACACCGGAACAGCACTTAGACCGGTTGGAGCAAGTATTCCAGAGGCTGAGGGGCGCTAATCTGAAGTTGAAACCGAGTAAGTGCCAGTTGCTGCGCCGCAACGTATGCTTTCTGGGTCACGTCGTGACGCCGGACGGAGTGGCGATGGATCCCTCCAAGATTACAGACGTAGTAGAGTGGCCAGTCCCCCAGAGACTGAGAGATGTACGGGCATTCCTAGGGCTCTGCTCTTACTACCGACGATTCGTGAAGGATTTCTCTACGGTGGCAGCACCGCTGTTTGCCCTGACTAAGAAGGGAAGGATGTTTACCTGGGATGAGGCTTGCCAGGATACGTTCGATTGCTTGAAGGCTGCTCTGACGTCCGCCCCGATTCTTGCGCTGCCGAAGGATGATGAGACGTATGTGCTTGACTGCGATGCTTGCGATGTAGGGATAGGAGCGGTGCTTTCCCAGAGGGTAGACGGGGAAGAAAGAGTGATTGCGTACGGGAGCCGCCTCTTGTCGGCAGCGGAGAGAAATTACTGTGTGACCCGGAAAGAATTGCTAGCTATTGTATACTTTACCAAGCTGTACAGGCAATATTTGCTAGGGCGACCGTTTGTTCTGCGGACCGACCATGCTGCTTTGCAATGGCTGCAACGCACGCCGGAGCCGATCGGCCAGCAAGGGCGATGGCTAGAACGCCTCGCTGAATTTGAGTTTGAGATATTGCACCGCCCGGGCCGGAAACACGGGAACGCGGACGCGCTCTCGCGTCGCCCGTGCCGCCAATGTGGCTGGGAAGAAAGGGAGATAGTGGCCGCGGTGAACGAGGTGTCTGATCCGCCCTTAGCGAGTACTGATGCTGGACCGTCGGAAACAATGGAACAAGCACAGCGGGACGACCCGGATTTGAGTATCGTGAGAGATTGGTTAAGAGAAGGAGCCGAGGCGCCAGACCTCGTGGAGATCCTACAGGAGAGTGAGGCCGTAAAGGTTTATTGGTTCCAGAGGGACAGGTTGTGCCTACTTGAGGAAGTGATGTACCGACGGACACCCGAAGGGGTAGACCAAGTCGTAGTGCCAAGGAGTAAGCGGGAAGAGTTTATAAGGTTGGCCCATACTGGATTGACGGGCGGCCATTTAGGCGTTCGCCGAACGCGTTGGCAGGTGAGGCGCCGGGCATACTGGGTTGGATGGTCGGGGGACGTGAAGCGGTTTTGTCAGCGATGTTCTCCCTGTAACCAGTATCGCCGGGGTCTTCCGCCTAGACAGGGTGCCCTCCAACCATTGCCTTGTGGGGAGCCGTGGGAGCGGCTTAGTATAGACATAACTGGTCCCCATCCTAGGAGTAAACGTGGTCACATTTATATCCTGACCGTCATGGACGGCTTTACGAAGTATGTAGAGGCTATCCCGATGGCAAACCAAGAGGCTACCTCAGTAGCACGGGCCCTGGTAGAGACTGTAATTGTTCGGTATGGGGCGCCCCTTCAGATTTTAACGGATCAGGGAGCCAACTTTGAGGGAAATTTATTTCGGGAACTTTGCCGTTTGCTGGGAATTGATAAAGTAAGGACGTCCAGCTATCACCCGAGTTGTAACGGTTTAATAGAGAGATTTCACCGGACCATGAATGCCATGCTGGGGAAGGTAATTAGCAGCCATCAGCGCGATTGGACGAGGTTTTACCCCATGTACTCGCCGCCTACCGGGCTTCCCTGCATGAGGCTACGGGCTTTACGCCGAATTACCTGATGTTCGGTCGGGAGACCAGGGCTCCCATCGATCTGGTCTATGGGAGGCCGCCGGATGACGACCACCGAGCCGGTACCTACTCCACCTATGTCCAGGACTTCGCCGAGCGGGTGGAGAGCGCCTACCGCTTGGTGAGAGAGCACCTACGAGTCTCCGCAGAACGGCGCAAGAAGAAGTACGATCTCAAGGTGCGGAACGGCGCAAGAGAAGGACCCGGAACTCGAAGCCTTTCATCGCACACATTGATAAGCTGCGGCCAAGCTACGACGACAGTTCCGAAGAGACGGGCGGAGCCACCGCTCCGATCTTTGACGCACCCGGCCCGAGCGCCGCGATGCCTTCAGTCTCTGAAGTCGACGATACGGAACGACGAGAAGCGGGACACCTACCGGCACTTACCGCTAAGGAGGCTTTTGAAATGTCTACGAAATTCTTCAGGCATTTGGACGAATGTGGCAACTAAATCGCATTGCACATACCCCCTCATCGGCGGACTCTAGCTCAGGAATTTTGACATCTGGGGTTGACGTTGAGGCATAGCTTTTGCCCACCAGACTTGCACGTCTGCGAGTCCAATTTGAGGCTTCCAGCCCTGACGTCGAGACCTGGCCATTTCTTTTTAATTGTTTAATTGTTTTGTGTCGCCGAGAAACAGCTTTAATTATTGAACATTAATTTGGACT
>JACEVL010001031.1:271131-292088 GCA_020284085.1 Aporrectodea caliginosa
CTTTTCAATAACTCTTTTCAATAACTCTTTCAATAAGTCTTTTCAATAACTCTTTCAATAACTCTTTTCAATAACTCTTTTCAATAACTCTTTTCAATAACTCTTTCAATAACTCTTTTCAATAACTCTTTTCAATAACTCTTTTCAATAACTCTTTCAATAACTCTTTTCAATAACTCTTTTCAATAACTCTTTTCAATAACTCTTTTCAATAACTCTTTTCAATAACTCTTTTCAATAACTCTTTTCAATAACTCTTTTCAATAACTCTTTCAATAACTCTTTTCAATAACTCTTTTCAATAACTCTTTCAATAACTCTTTCAATAACTCTTTTCAATAACTCTTTCAATAACTCTTTTCAATAACTCTTTTCAATAACTCTTTTCAATAACTCTTTTCAATAACTCTTTCAATAACTCTTTTCAATAACTCTTTTCATTAACTCTTTTCAATAACTCTTTTCAATAACTCTTTTCAATAACTCTTTTCAATAACTCTTTTCAATAACTCTTTTCAATAACTCTTTTCAATAACTCTTTTCAATAACTCTTTTCAATAACTCTTTTCAATAACTCTTTTCAATAACTCTTTTCAATAACTCTTTTCAATAACTCTTTTCAATAACTCTTTTCAATAACTCTTTTCAATAACTCTTTTCAATAACTCTTTTCAATACTCTTTTCAATAACTCTTTTCAATAACTCTTTTCAATAACTCTTTTCAATAACTCTTTTTTCAATAACTCTTTTCAATAACTCTTTTCAATAACTCTTTTTCAATAACTCTTTTCAATAACTCTTTTCAATAACTCTTTCAATAACTCTTTTCAATAACTCTTTTCAATAACTCTTTTCAATAACTCTTTTCAATAACTCTTTCAATAACTCTTTTCAATAACTCTTTTCAATAACTCTTTTCAATAACTCTTTTCAATAACTCTTTTCAATAACTCTTTTCAATAACTCTTTTCAATAACTCTTTTCAATAACTCTTTTCAATAACTCTTTTCAATAACTCTTTTCAATAACTCTTTTCAATAACTCTTTTCAATAACTCTTTTCAATAACTCTTTTCAATAACTCTTTTCAATAACTCTTTTCAATAACTCTTTTCAATAACTCTTTTCAATAACTCTTTTCAATAACTCTTTTCAATAACTCTTTTCAATAACTCTTTTCAATAACTCTTTTCAATAACTCTTTTCAATAACTCTTTTCAATAACTCTTTTCAATAACTCTTTTCAATAACTCTTTTCAATAACTCTTTTCAATAACTCTTTTCAATAACTCTTTTCAATAACTCTTTTCAATAACTCTTTTCAATAACTCTTTTCAATAACTCTTTTCAATAACTCTCTTTCAATAACTCTTTTCAATAACTCTTTTCAATAAACTCTTTTCAATAACTCTTTTCAATAACTCTTTTCAATAACTCTTTCAATAACTCTTTTCAATAACTCTTTTCAATAACTCTTTTCAATAACTCTTTTCAATAACTCTTTTCAATAACTCTTTTCAATAACTCTTTTCAATAACTCTTTTCAATAACTCTTTTCAATAACTCTTTTCAATAACTCTTTTCAATAACTCTTTTCAATAACTCTTTTCAATAACTCTTTTCAATAACTCTTTTCAATAACTCTTTTCAATAACTCTTTTCAATAACTCTTTTCAATAACTCTTTTCAATAACTCTTTTCAATAACTCTTTTCAATAACTCTTTTCAATAACTCTTTTCAATAACTCTTTTCAATAACTCTTTTCAATAACTCTTTTCAATAACTCTTTTCAATAACTCTTTTCAATAACTCTTTTCAATAACTCTTTTCAATAACTCTTTTCAATAACTCTTTTCAATAACTCTTTTCAATAACTCTTTTCAATAACTCTTTTCAATAACTCTTTTCAATAACTCTTTTCAATAACTCTTTTCAATAACTCTTTTCAATAACTCTTTTCAATAACTCTTTTCAATAACTTTTCAATAACTCTTTTCAATAACTCTTTTCAATAACTCTTTTCAATAACTCTTTTCAATAACTCTTTTCAATAACTCTTTTCAATAACTCTTTTCAATAACTCTTTTCAATAACTCTTTTCAATAACTCTTTTCAATAACTCTTTTCAATAACTCTTTTCAATAACTCTTTTCAATAACTCTTTTCAATAACTCTTTTCAATAACTCTTTTCAATAACTCTTTTCAATAACTCTTTTCAATAACTCTTTTCAATAACTCTTTTCAATAACTCTTTTCAATAACTCTTTTCAATAACTCTTTTCAATAACTCTTTTCAATAACTCTTTTCAATAACTCTTTTCAATAACTCTTTTCAATAACTCTTTTCAATAACTCTTTTCAATAACTCTTTTCAATAACTCTTTTCAATAACTCTTTTCAATAACTCTTTTCAATAACTTTTCAATAACTTTTCAATAACTCTTTTCAATAACTCTTTTCAATAACTCTTTTCAATAACTCTTTTCAATAACTCTTTTCAATAACTCTTTTCAATAACTCTTTTCAATAACTCTTTTCAATAACTCTTTTCAATAACTCTTTTCAATAACTTTTCAATAACTCTTTTCAATAACTCTTTTCAATAACTCTTTTCAATAACTCTTTTCAATAACTCTTTTCAATAACTCTTTTCAATAACTCTTTTCAATAACTCTTTTCAATAACTCTTTTCAATAACTCTTTTCAATAACTCTTTTCAATAACTCTTTTCAATAACTCTTTTCAATAACTCTTTTCAATAACTCTTTTCAATAACTCTTTTCAATAACTCTTTTCAATAACTCTTTTCAATAACTCTTTTCAATAACTCTTTTCAATAACTCTTTTCAATAACTCTTTTCAATAACTCTTTTCAATAACTCTTTTCAATAACTCTTTTCAATAACTCTTTTCAATAACTCTTTTCAATAACTCTTTTCAATAACTCTTTTCAATAACTCTTTTCAATAACTCTTTTCAATAACTCTTTTCAATAACTCTTTTCAATAACTCTTTTCAATAACTCTTTTCAATAACTCTTTTCAATAACTCTTTTCAATAACTCTTTTCAATAACTCTTTTCAATAACTCTTTTCAATAACTCTTTTCAATAACTCTTTTCAATAACTCTTTTCAATAACTCTTTTCAATAACTCTTTTCAATAACTCTTTTCAATAACTCTTTTCAATAACTCTTTTCAATAACTCTTTTCAATAACTCTTTTCAATAACTCTTTTCAATAACTCTTTTCAATAACTCTTTTCAATAACTCTTTTCAATAACTCTTTTCAATAACTCTTTTCAATAACTCTTTTCAATAACTCTTTTCAATAACTCTTTTCAATAACTCTTTTCAATAACTCTTTTCAATAACTCTTTTCAATAACTCTTTTCAATAACTCTTTTCAATAACTCTTTTCAATAACTCTTTTCAATAACTCTTTTCAATAACTCTTTTCAATAACTCTTTTCAATAACTCTTTTCAATAACTCTTTTCAATAACTCTTTTCAATAACTCTTTTCAATAACTCTTTTCAATAACTCTTTTCAATAACTCTTTTCAATAACTCTTTTCAATAACTCTTTTCAATAACTCTTTTCAATAACTCTTTTCAATAACTCTTTTCAATAACTCTTTTCAATAACTCTTTTCAATAACTCTTTTCAATAACTCTTTTCAATAACTCTTTTCAATAACTTTTCAATTTCAATAACTCTTTTCAATAACTCTTTTCAATAACTCTTTTCAATAACTCTTTTCAATAACTCTTTTCAATAACTCTTTTCAATAACTCTTTTCAATAACTCTTTTCAATAACTCTTTTCAATAACTCTTTTCAATAACTCTTTTCAATAACTCTTTTCAATAACTCTTTTCAATAACTCTTTTCAATAACTCTTTTCAATAACTCTTTTCAATAACTCTTTTCAATAACTCTTTTCAATAACTCTTTTCAATAACTCTTTTCAATAACTCTTTTCAATAACTCTTTTCAATAACTCTTTTCAATAACTCTTTTCAATAACTCTTTTCAATAACTCTTTTCAATAACTCTTTTCAATAACTCTTTTCAATAACTCTTTTCAATAACTCTTTTCAATAACTCTTTTCAATAACTCTTTTCAATAACTCTTTTCAATAACTCTTTTCAATAACTCTTTTCAATAACTCTTTTCAATAACTCTTTTCAATAACTCTTTTCAATAACTCTTTTCAATAACTCTTTTCAATAACTCTTTTCAATAACTCTTTTCAATAACTCTTTTCAATAACTCTTTTCAATAACTCTTTTCAATAACTCTTTTCAATAACTCTTTTCAATAACTCTTTTCAATAACTCTTTTCAATAACTCTTTTCAATAACTCTTTTCAATAACTCTTTTCAATAACTCTTTTCAATAACTCTTTTCAATAACTCTTTTCAATAACTCTTTTCAATAACTCTTTTCAATAACTCTTTTCAATAACTCTTTTCAATAACTCTTTTCAATAACTCTTTTCAATAACTCTTTTCAATAACTCTTTTCAATAACTCTTTTCAATAACTCTTTTCAATAACTCTTTTCAATAACTCTTTTCAATAACTCTTTTCAATAACTCTTTTCAATAACTCAATTTTCAATAACTAACTCTTTTCAATAACTCTTTTCAATAACTCTTTTCAATAACTCTTTTCAATAACTCTTTTCAATAACTCTTTTCAATAACTCTTTTCAATAACTCTTTTCAATAACTCTTTTCAATAACTCTTTTCAATAACTCTTTTCAATAACTCTTTTCAATAACTCTTTTCAATAACTCTTTTCAATAACTCTTTTCAATAACTCTTTTCAATAACTCTTTTCAATAACTCTTTTCAATAACTCTTTTCAATAACTCTTTTCAATAACTCTTTTCAATAACTCTTTTCAATAACTCTTTTCAATAACTCTTTTCAATAACTCTTTTCAATAACTCTTTTCAATAACTCTTTTCAATAACTCTTTTCAATAACTCTTTTCAATAACTCTTTTCAATAACTCTTTTCAATAACTCTTTTCAATAACTCTTTTCAATAACTCTTTTCAATAACTCTTTTCAATAACTCTTTTCAATAACTCTTTTCAATAACTCTTTTCAATAACTCTTTTCAATAACTCTTTTCAATAACTCTTTTCAATAACTCTTTTCAATAACTCTTTTCAATAACTCTTTTCAATAACTCTTTTCAATAACTCTTTTCAATAACTCTTTTCAATAACTCTTTTCAATAACTCTTTTCAATAACTCTTTTCAATAACAATAACTTTTCAATAACTCTTTTCAATAACTCTTTTCAATAACTCTTTTCAATAACTCTTTTCAATAACTCTTTTCAATAACTCTTTTCAATAACTCTTTTCAATAACTCTTTTCAATAACTCTTTTCAATAACTCTTTTCAATAACTCTTTTCAATAACTCTTTTCAATAACTCTTTTCAATAACTCTTTTCAATAACTCTTTTCAATAACTCTTTTCAATAACTCTTTTCAATAACTCTTTTCAATAACTCTTTTCAATAACTCTTTTCAATAACTCTTTTCAATAACTCTTTTCAATAACTCTTTTCAATAACTCTTTTCAATAACTCTTTTCAATAACTCTTTTCAATAACTCTTTTCAATAACTCTTTTCAATAACTCTTTTCAATAACTCTTTTCAATAACTCTTTTCAATAACTCTTTTCAATAACTCTTTTCAATAACTCTTTTCAATAACTCTTTTCAATAACTCTTTTCAATAACTCTTTTCAATAACTCTTTTCAATAACTCTTTTCAATAACTCTTTTCAATAACTCTTTTCAATAACTCTTTTTTCAATAACTCTTTTCAATAACTCTTTTCAATAACTCTTTTCAATAACTCTTTTCAATAACTCTTTTCAATAACTCTTTTCAATAACTCTTTTCAATAACTCTTTTCAATAACTCTTTTCAATAACTCTTTTCAATAACTCTTTTCAATAACTCTTTTCAATAACTCTTTTCAATAACTCTTTTCAATATCAATAACTCTTTTGAATAACTCTTTAATAACTCTTTCAATAACTCTTTTCAATAACTCTTTTCAATAACTCTTTTCAATAACTCTTTAAATAAACTAACTCTTTTCAATAACTCTTTTCAATAACTCTCTTTCAATAACTCTTTCAATAACTCTTTTCAATAACTCTTTTCAATAACTGTTTTCAATAACACTTTTCAATAACTCTTCTTTTCAATAACTCTTTTCAATAACTCTTTTCAATAACTCTTTTGAATAACTCTTTTCAATAACTCTTTTCAATAACTCTTTCAATAACTCTTTTCAATAACTCCTTTTTTCAATAACTCTTTTGAATAACTCTTTTCAATAACTCTTTTCAATAACTATTTTCAATAACTCTTTTCAATAACTCTTTTTCAATAACTCTTTTCAAGAACTTTTTTCAAGAACTCTTTTCACTAACTCTTTCAATAAGCCTCTTTTCAATAACTCTTTTCGATAATTCTTTTAAATAACTCTTTCAATAACTCTTTTCAATAACTCTTTTCAATAAATCTTTTTCAGTAACAATTTTCAATAACTCTTTTAAATAACTCTTTTTCAATAGCTCTTTTCAATAACTCTTTTCAGTAACTCTTTTAAATAACTCTTTTCAATAATCCCCTTTTCAATAACTCTTTTCAATAACTCTTTAAATAAACTAACTCCTTTTTTCAATAGCTCTCTTTTCAATAAATCTTTTCAATAACTCTTTTCAATATCTCTTTTCAATAACTCTTTTGAATAACTCTTTCAATAACTCTTTTCAATAACTCTTTTCAATAACTCTTGTCAATAACTCTTTTTCAATAACTCTTTTCAATAACTCTTTCAATAAGTCTTTTCAATAACTCTTTTCAATAACTCCTTTCAATAACTCTTTTCAATAACTCTTTGAATATCTCTTTGAATAACTCTCTTCAATAACTCTTTTCAATAACTCTTTTCAATAAATCTTTCAATAACTCTTTTCAATAACTCTTTTCAATAACCCCTTTCAATAACTCTTTTCATCAATCCTTTCAATAACTCTTTCAATAACTCTTTTTCAATAATGCCAATAACTCCTTATCAATAACTCTTTTTCAATATCTCTTTCAATAACCCTTTTCAATAACTCTTTCAATAACTTTTTTCAATAACTCTTTTCAATAACTCTTTTCAATAACTCTTTTCGATAACTCTTTTCAATAACTCTTTTCGATAACTAACTCTTTTCAATAAGTCTTTTCAATAACTCTTTTCAATAACTCTTTTCAATAACTCTTTTCAATAACTCTTTTCAATAACTCCTTTCAATAACTCTTTTCAATAACTCCTTTCAATAGCTCTTTTCAATAACTCTTTTCAATAACTCTTTTCAATAACTCCTTTCAATAACTCTTTTCAATAACTCCTTTCAATAACTCTTTTCAATAACTCCTTTCAATAACTCCTTTCTTCAATAACTCTTTCAATAACTCCTTTCAATAACTCTTTCAATAACTCTTTCAATAACTCTTTCAATAACTCTTTCAATAACTCCTTTCAGTAACTCCTTTCAATAACTCTTTTCAATAACTCTTTTCAATAACTCTTTTCAATAACTCTTTTCAATAACTCCTTTCAATAACTCCTTTCAATAACTCTTTCAAAAACTCTTTTCAATAACTATTTTCAATAACTCTTTTAAAAGAATTCCTGTTTGTTCTTTCTGGTGTTTATATTAGTTCAGGTGAGGTGAGATGAGATGGTGTCAGATGAGGAGAGTTGAGGTCTTGTGAGGTGATGTGAGGTCATGTGAGGTCCGATGATATAAGGTGAGGTCAGTTGAGGTCAGGTGAGGTGAGAAGAGGTCATGCGAGGAGTGTTGAGGTCATGTGAGGCAGGGCATTTTTTAAGGAATTTTAGAACGTCACAACCCCTTCTCTGTTTTTCGAAAAGCCAGGGTAAATTAATCCCAATCGGATGACGATGACGCACAGAAATGCTTTTACAGCTGCAGAAATTCATTTAGAACCGCACTCGTTGTGTAGAACTGCAAGATAAGAAAAGCCCTGAAGTGAGGTCAGGTGAGGTCAAGTAAGGTCATGGGAAGTAGAGATGATAACGGCAGCTGAAATAAGGTGAGGTCATGTGAGGTCAAGTGAGGTCAGGTGAGGCCAGATGATGAGAGTCAAGGTGACGTGAGATGAGGTCAGTTGAGATGCTGCATCAAATGTGTGAGACACTCGAAAGGCGCTATATAAAGTCTCTAAATACTTACACGCAATGGCGGCGCCGGTCAGTTTTGTAGCCAGGGCATATCCATGGCAGTCATACAAATAACCAATGCAGGGGGCGCTTAACGCCCATAATAATTTCTCGGCAGGACAAAAATTCTGGCAGCCTTGTGGTTTGGCAACGACCCGGGCAAAGGCTTTTTTTACCAGGGCATTTGCCCAGGCTTGCCCCTGCTGCAGCCACTGCTTACACGAAACGTACAGTTATGTATAGGACCCTTTTCTAGAGGCGCCTAATAAATGAATGTTTGCGTTACGAAACGTTACAGGGCCAGACTTCTGGGGTCTTGTCAACCCAGAGTGGAGTCTGTGCAGCAAAGGGAGACGTCAATCACCCATCAACATCGAATCAAAGCTTCTCTTATTCGACCCTCAACTGTCACCGCTACGTATGGATAAGCACAAGGTAAGAGGGAGAAATAGAAGGTTAGCGGGAGAAATACAAGGTAAGAGGGACAAGCACAAGGTAAGAGGGACAAATGAAAGTAAGAGGGACAAATGAAGTTAAAGGGACAAATGCAAGGTAAGATGGACAAACACAAGGTAAGAGGGACAAATGCAAGGTTAGAGGGACAAATGCAAGGTTAGAGGGACAAATGCAAGGTTAGAGGACAAATGCAAGGTTAGAAGGATGACCACAAGGTAAGAGGGACAAATGCAAGGTTAGAAGACAACTGCTAGGTTATAGGACAAATGCAAGGTAGGAGGGATGACCACAGGGTAAGAGGAAAAATACAAGGTTAGAGGAACATATGCATGGTAAAAGGGACAAACACGTACAAGACAAGAGGGACACAAACAAGGTAAGAGGGACAAACAGAAGGTAGGAACCGAATCGATTCGTAATCGTAATCGTCAATAACAAATTTCTAAAGCTCCATGCAATTGAAAGCTAAGCGCAGGGCACCAGCTTATTCACGAGCGAATCAATCAAAACTGCACAACAATCAATAGTACAACACTTTAATAATGGTACTGCTGGTTGGTTTTTCTGTTTAACGACTAGCTGTGTGGTAACAAAGACCATTAGCGTCGCCCTCCTCCTTTATCCAGGCTTGGGACTGGCACTGTCAGAAAGCGAACAGTGGCGGAGTTTAATGGTAATGGTACTGCACTGTACACTCTTTTATATATTGCATCTGCATAAAGTGTTTTAAAGGTGTTTAAGTAGAGCATTGCATTATCCAATGTGTCACTCTATTACTGAATAACTTTTCTATAACAAACGATTAAATAGTAAATATAAATATACACATTTTTCTAAAGCGAACGTGTGGACTCGACCTTAATTGTTTATTTTACAACGAATTGATTGGGTGAGATCCTTCACAACCGCCGCGGCCCCCTTTGAATGGGTGCCACTCCGACAAACTTATGGAATGCGGGGGCTGAAAGATTATACAGTATATTTAGGCATACTGCGCGAACGCAGGACGGTACCAGATTTCCTAATGACCACACTAACCCTAACCCTGACCCTAACCGACCCTCACGACGCATAACCTCACCTAACCGACACTCATGGTGCCAGTAAACTTACGCACTATATCCTTCAGCCCCCGATACTATAAGCTTCCCGCCACGCCATTTAAGGTCCCCGTGTATGAACCGTTCTATAGTAAATTTTTCTATATTTAGTGACATCTTGTGGCTGTCAGGGCGGTTGACCCCGAGATCAATATAGGGCCTACACAGGTTAGACATAAAGCAAGAGGTATATTGTCGTTTTCGTACCGTTAACGAATATATTGCATATGTATTAAACGTTTTAGAGGTGTTTAAGTCGAACATCGCATTGACTGTAACAGTTAGGTAGGTAGTTACTGTTTGACGACACTCAGTCCTAGCAAGGATCATTAGCGCCACCTTCCTCCTCTATCCAGGCTTGAGACTGGCACTAGCACGGGCAGGTATAATAGGTGTGTTCTATTAACAAGCAATATATAATAAATATAAGTGTAGAACTTTATTATAGTGAGCGTATGGCCTCGACCCTGGTCAATGGTCAATGTTCAACTGGTCCAGTGAGATCCTTCAATAAAGGATGTACTTACTTTACTTACTTACTTAAACTGCTGTCCGTTTAAATGAGTCACGCCATTTAATAAGGTCTCCGTGTATACGGACCGTTCTATAGTAAAGTTTCTTTATTTTAACTACATCTTGTGACTTTTGACGCCGACATCAATATATTATACTGGCCCATGGAGTAGATGACCAAAAATTATCGTTTTTCTTACCGTTGATGAATATATTGCATCTGTAAAAAGCGTTTTAAAGGTGTTTAAGTCGAACATCACACTATCCCGTGTGCCAGACTATAACTGTTAGTTATTTACAGTTTAACGAAACTGTGTCATAGCTAAGATGATTAACGTCGCCCTTCTCCTTTATCTAGGCTTGGGACTAGCTCTTCCACAGGTATGGTAGTGGTGTTCTTTTAACAAGCGATTGTATCTAGTAAATACACAGTAGAATTTTATTGTATGGCCTGGACTCTGGTCAATGTGCAATGAACTGATCCAGTGACATCCTTCTAAACAGTTATACTTACTTTCTTTAATGGGCGCCACGCCATTTAAGGTCCCTGTGTACGGGCCGTGCCATAGTTGAGTTTACTTTATTTAGCGATATTCTGTGGCAGTTGACGTCGAATTTACAGAGCACAAGCAGCTAAGCATTTTCTTAAGCGCTTTCTCATTGGATTGGATCCACAGTTTAACGGCAGCTTATGACAACATAGACCGTTGCCGCCGACAAAGATTATTTTTGGCATACTACAGCTTATATAATTATTTTAGCGTGCGGGAGTTAATATATTGCATTTTTTTTTAATCCACAGTTTAACGTCATCATATGACATCAAAGGCCGTTGACGAATTATATATATTGCATCATGTGCTATTGATGAATATATTGCATATGTGGAACCGTTTTAAAGGTGTTTAAGTAGAGCATTACATCATCTAATGTACCATTCTATAACGGGACAAGTGTACAGTGTTCTATTAATACCAAGTGATTAATAGTAAATGCAAAACTAAAAAAATTTCTTTAACGACCGTTTATGGTATCGACCATGCTAATTTTTCAATGAATTGATCGGGTGAGATCTTTTTCCAATGCTGCCCGTTTGAACGGACGCTACGCCATTTAAGGTCCCCGTGTACGGACCGTCCTAAAATACAGTAGTACAAGGTTGCCGATTGGTTAGAGTGGTCAACTTGTAACGAGAACAGTACAGGTTCGAACCTTCACTAAGATGGCTATCGTTGTAATGCAATTTAATTGAATATTTATATAGCGCCCATTCATGGTATCTACTCAAAGGCACTCTCTGGGTTAGCCCATATGATGTTAAATGTCATTACGAATGAATATAATTATTACATAAGTTAGCAAAACAATGCACAGTAAGCTAGAAGAGTTACCAGTGGCGGGCCCACGCAAACACGTGGAACCAACCGACGGATTCCCGTCGACAGCTGAAGATGGCATGAATGTTCAGAGTCTCTGACCTGGAGCAAGTCCTTCAGTCACAACCGCTCAGCACCGTTTCAGCACCTGTACTATAAATGCCACAAGGCGAGCTCTCTAACGAATCGGCTACAGTAAAGTAATCAGCCTGCAAGCGATATGCAAAGTAGGGCATCAGTGTATACATCACGTGACTGTAACATAACTTCCGGAGTCGATTCCATAGTCTGTACACACAACTCGTGTCCCACAAAGCCCGGATGTAAGGTCTGTTCCGGTACCAGGTCAAAATCCAGGCACTGGCCACAATAACTGTCCTGGTTTCACCAGACACCTTCTGTCAGTGAGCTCTCTCTACCAGAGGAACGCATTGTCAGTCCTGACACCGTGTCATCCACCATCTGACATCCATCCTGTCAGCTCGTTTCCGTCAGGCGGATGTGACGTCAACTTAGATCACATGACGTATGATTCCATTTGTCGAAAATCGATTTCTTCGGTGACGTTATCCCTGCTCGGAGGGCGCATGCGCGAGAGCGAGATCTCGGACCGGAAACACGTGATAGAGAACGGCGTTATCACGTGACGTCTCTGCCTCTGTTCTAACATAGAATCGCCTTCTTATATGGCAATGCGTGATTTACAGCGAATTACTCAGAAAACAGTGCCATCTGTAGTCTAACCCAAAACCACCGACCAATATAATATTATATAATATAAATGTACATAATATATATGTTTATATATATAATTTTATATATATATTATACATTTTATATAGCATCTATTTATATATAATAATTATATATATAGCATACATAGAGGCAGTCATGTGACACAGGTTATATATATATATATATATATATATATATATATATGTATATCTTCTTCTTTCTTCTTTAAGTTCTCTGCCCTTCGGCAGGTTCCAACCTCCAATGACGCCACTCCCCTCCGTGCTGTGCCCCTCCCCCAACTCGCTGCATCCGTCGGCCATCCACCCCAGCATCACCCGCCCCGGCCCCTCCCCCTCCCCTCCATGACCCCCAGAAGGGAGTCCCCCCAACACGTGCCCCACCCAGCTCCTCCGTCCCTCCCCCACTGCTGCCACCAGCGATCGCTCCCCCTCAACAACCTGTAGCACCTCGTCATTGCAAGTGTTTCTTGGGAAATTAGAGAGGTGGTTTCCCGTTGCCTTCCTCTCGGTGTTTTTAGCGAGACACCATCTCCGAGCGTCGATGTCCTTCATCGTCCGTCCTTCCGACTCCTGGTCTCTGGGCTCGCATATACCGGCGAGGGTTCGGTCGTCCACCACGCACTTTGTTTCCAACAGGGGTACCACGTGAAGGTGGCGTGGTGGACATTTGGGTGGCAGAGGCTTTTAGAGACGCTTACCACCCCATTTCCATGTATATATATATACTATATACAAATACATACGTATATGTGTATTTATATATAAATATATATTATATACTATAATAATTATAAATTATATATATTTTAATATATATCATTGTATTATGCACCTCTAGTTCTCTATCTATATGTATCGCATACAATTATAAACTGATTACAAGTATAAGTATATATTTAAACATGGATAGCGACAATATGAATACATGGGATGTATGTACAATTGTACATGCATACATCCCATATATTTACATATTGAAGTATATATGAACATGTGCGTGTATATATCAATATCTGATAATATATACATATCCATATATACATATCTATATACATAATAATATTATATTACATTAGCGAAAGTGAGGTGTCAATAAAATTCGGCCAGTCCATAATTCAACGACGGTGTGAATAACTGGACGATAATTCTGGAATTTTCCTTGTTTTAGTATTGGTAGGGTGTCGTTCGCTAGACAAATGTTCTTCTGCAACTGCATATAGAATGACACCTGGTACTTTACAATGGCGGTCATCTATCCTTGTAATAGTAAATCGGGAAATTTTTTAACGCTTCTTCAAATCTGAGCACAGGGAACCAGCTTATCCACGAGCGCTGCGTCAAGTCAGCAGGGTTGTTAAGAAATTGGAAGGCAGTGGATTGGATAGGTTAGAGTAAGAATTCCCTAAGAGGCGGGTCTTATATAGCTATACCAATTATTACGATTGGATGAATTAGTGCAGGATATAATTATTGAAACTTCTATGAAACTGCCGATCACTATTGGATGAATCAGGGTAAAATTTTCTGAAGAGGATCACGTTAAATAAAACTGACGATTAGTATCGGATTGATTAGGGTATGATTGGTTGAAGGGGCGGAGCTTATCTAGAGCTAGCAATTACTATTGGATGAATCAGGTAAGTCTTCTGTAGAGGCAGAAATACTACAAAGAAGCAGGTTATTATTGGATGAATCAAGAGATATGTTTTCCGCAGAGGCGGGACTTCACATGAAACTGGTGATTACTATTGGATTATTTCTTGCGGAGGCGGGATATCACATGATACTATTGATTACTATCAGGGCCTAGGACAGGATTTGGAGGCCCAGGGCCACAACTAATTTTCAAGGCCTTTTTCAAATATCTTTTAAAAACTCAACAGAAAGGTTAAAATCATCCTTCGCATCTTCAAAGCCACGAATTTATCGATAATGCTTTGATAATTTAAAGTTCTAGCGATATCAGAATTAATGCTTAACATAGCCAATCCATTAAGGCGCTGCTGACCCATCGTGGAACGGAGGTAGTTCTTTATTCTTTTCTTGTTACTGAATAATCTTTCGGCATCTGCAGCAGATATAGGTAACGTCATGAAAATTCTCAAGGAAATAAGCACATTTGGAAACAGATCGACCAGATTTTGAGTCACTATTAATTGTAGTAGATTTCTTGGTGAAAGAGGAAGCTTGAAATTAATTTTGTATATTTCTTTGAGAAAAATCATTTCTTTGACGAGCTCAGGTGATATGTCTTCTAAGCGGCTTAAAGTAGCCTATATCTCGTAGCTGCCTCTTTCAACTAATCGTCACTCATAGAATTGAATTGCCATAACAATTCAAAATTCTCCACGATGTTTGTAATAGCTGAGAATCTTGTTGAAAGACTTTCAGAGAGTGTTCAAAGAATCTTATTGAAAACTTTTCTATAAAAGTCTTCAGCTTTCTCTTGCGTCATGCATTTACTTTTGATGGTGAAGGTTTCTGTTAATTCAAACTTCAAAGCCGCTTCTTTACTCTTTTCAATTATTTCATCAAACTTCATGCTCTCAATTGAGTTCCGCAGAGAATTTGTATAGCGCTACATTTCAATGAATAACTCCTTAATTTCGTAATTCCCCATTTCAATAAATAACTCCGTAATTCGAAAATTCCGAGGCCCTTTATTAAGTGAGGCCTGGGGCCAAATGGCCCCAGTGGCCCCCCCTGTCCTAGGCCCTGATTACTATTGGTTGATTTCTTTCGGAGGCGGAACTCCAAATGAAACACTTTATTATTATTGGATGATTTCTTGCGGAGGCAGAACTTCACATAAAACTGTTGATTACTATTGGATGATTTCATGCGGAGGCGGGACTCAACATAAAACTGTTGATTTACTATTGGTTGATTTCTTTAGTAGGCTGGATATTACTTAAAACTCTTGGAAAACTCTTAAAACTGTTGATTTACTATTGGATGATTACTTCAAGGGGTGTGACTTAAATGAATTGTCTGTCACTTGATCACCTGTTTAAACAGGTGAGTGGAATCCTGAGTAACACTGGTCATGACGTGAGGCTAGTAATCGATGAGCCTGGACCGAACTACATCAACATAACAGGTGGTCCTCTGTCCTATCAGTACAGGGCCAGCGAAATCCTTTTCCACTTTGGGAACGTCGATAAACACGGATCAGAACACACCATCAACGGAGTCAATTTCCCAGCTGAGGTATCTATACGTCATGCTGTACGGCTATTTATATGCTTCTATGTATGCATGTATGTGTGTGTATGTATGTATGTATGTATGTATGTATGTATGTATGTCACTGTATGTGTATTTATGTATGCGTGTTTTTGTGAATTTGTTCTTGTATGTGTGTATGTGTGTATGTAGGCCTATATATATGTACTAGCAATTTTTACCCGGCGTTCGCCCGGGTTTTCCCCAGGCGTAATTTTTAACGGCTGCAAATAAAGGCTACTTACTTACTATATTTGCTGATGGGCTTCAAATATTTAAAAAATGTCCATATATCTGAATGGAAACGATATTTAGAGGTGAACATAGTTGCTTTGCCCGTGTACTGCACGGGTTATCTCTACCTTATAATTATAGGCAATATTATTATTTTGTTCCCCGTTCTTTACGGTTTATCTCTACCTGAAATAGGCGTAATATTTTGTTCCCCGTACTACACGGGTTATTTCTAAATTATAATAGGCGTATTATTTGCCGTTGGCCAGCGTGACGTAAGATTGCATATTTAGCCGCGTGACGTAATTTAAGATTGCATATTAATTTTAGGGACGTGGACAAATGGGCATGCTTATAATGTCCATAAATCGGAATTGAAAGCAAATTATGAGCTGAAAGTAATTGGGATGAGATAGAAATTCGAATAGCTAAAGTAAGTTTCGAGTTGCTTTGACCTAGAAAATCGGCAATGGCCGTGGTTGCAAAAAATGTGAGCTTAGTGTAATTAGGTCACCAAATCTGTAAATGGTTGCGCTGACCTAGAAATTCGCCCGTGGCGACTTCTGATTGGTTGCTAGATGCTCCGTGTGACGTAAGATTGCTTATTAAGCATGCGTGACGTGAACAAATGGCCTTACTATGGGCGGTATTGAAATAAGCTCGCTGAAAAGTTAAATTTAAAATGGCCATATATCGGCGTTTAAATAAAATTGCGAACTGAAAATAGTCGCGTTGACCTAGACGTTGCGTAATAATGCTTTGTAAATTTTTTCAACTCGCTAAACCGTTCCGTTTCGGAGCCTTTAGCCGGACAGCGATGCATTGCAAACATACATACATACATACGGAAGGACAAACTTTAAGAATTATAGTATAAGATTCATGCGCCATCGTAATCGTAATCTTAACCGTAATCCTAGCGTAATCGTCATTGTTATCTTGATTGTAATCGTGACTGTAATTGTAATTGTAACTGAGTTTGTATTTAAGAGAGGATTTTTATAGCGCCTGATGTAAAAAAAGCCTCTATCTCTAAGGAGCATGAGAAGGCTTAATGGGATAGGAGAGGAACACTCTTCGGTCTAAATTCTCATCCTCTAATTCTTCTTCTCGTAGTCGTCGACTTCCGTTGATCGTCGATAGTTCCAATCTTTTCGATATCCTCATCATAGTTGTCAAAATCCTCCTCCTCTTCTTCGTCTTCCTCTTCCTCTTCCTCCACCTTCACCTCTTCTTCCTCCACCTCTTCCTACTCTTCCTCCTCTTCTTTTTTCTCCTCTTCCTCCTCCTCTTCCTCCTCCACCTCTTCCTACTCTTCCTCCTCTTCTTTTTCTCCTCCTCTCTTCCTCCTCCTCTTCCTCCTCCACCTCTTCCTACTCTTCCTCCTCTTCTTTATTCTCCTCCTCTCTTCCTCCTCCTTTTCCTCTTCCACCTCTTCCTACTCTTCTTCCTCTTCTTTTTCCTCCTCCCTCTTCCTCCTCCTCTTCCTCCACTACCGCGTGTTCCTCTGCATCTCTCTCCGCTGCCTCTTCCTCTTCCTCCCTCTCCTCCTCCTCGCCTGATCCTCGTCGTCGTTATCTAAATCCTCATCACATCCTCCTAACGACAACGTCTCCGCTCTCATCTCTTCCTCCTCCTTCTCCTTCTACCCCTAATCACAGTTCGCGCCCTCTCCCGTTCGTTCGTAACTGTCTTTGTATATGTCTAAATGTCCGTCTCTGTTTGCCTCGGTATGTGTGTGTGTGTGTGTGTGTGTGTGTGTGTGTGTGTGTGTGTATGGTTCCAGGGCCGCATTAAGTCTAGTGTGGGCCCGGGGACTGTGATTACCTTCCAAAAGCTTCTCTGATAACCACCGTTGATAACAAGCACATTTACAAAAATTTCTTCACATCCGAAAATGCGGACCCCTCAAAACTGCGGACCCTACGGGTGCTTCAGCACCCTTTGCACCTCATCCTTTAATACGGGCCTGTCTTTGAACATCTCTGGATGTGTCTCCATATGAGCGCATATCTATGTTTGTCTCTCTACGTGTCTCTATGTCTGCCTTTGTCTGTCTGTCTCTGTTTGTGTCTGTCTGTCTATGTTTGTCTCTCTCTGTCACTGTGTATATCTGTGTATTCCTGTGTTTGTCTGTCTCTGCAAGTGTCTCTGTGTCTGTCTCTGTTTGTCTGTCTCTGTATGTCTCTGTCTGTCTCTGTTTATATCTGCGTATCCCTGTGTAGGTCTGTCTCTGTACGTGGCTCTATGTCTGTCTGTGTCTGTCTGTGTCTGTCTCTGTTTGCTGTCTATGTGTATCTCTACCACCCGGTGTCTGTCTGTCTGTGTCTGTCTGTCTATGTATACCTCTCTGCATCCCTCTCTGTCTGTCTCGACCGCACGCACGCCATCCCAATGCCAGCAGCAGCAGCATCTTCCTCTCCTCCTGCCATCCGTGGCATCCTCTGAATCCGCGTGTTTAGCTGTCGATGCTTCGTCGACTGCAGAGGCTGCAGCAGATGATGACACAGCATCCTCGCAAAGACGATGGCGTACGAGTAAACTGCACCGGGTGCAATGCGATTCAGAATTAATATACTAAATTAAAATGGTTGTCGGTCGATTAGGCGCTATATAAATCTTGTACTACTTACATGTAACTGCTGCAAACCGGAACCGAATGTAACTCAGATTAATTACAATTACAATTACAATTAATCACAAGCGTAATCAGTTCCTGATAATCGCCATTTGGGGTTATTTGGTGCATATTATGAATATTACAAATATATATGTATGTTTGTGTGTGCGTGCTTGCCTGTGTGTATGTGTCTGTGTTTGTGTCTTTGTGTGTGTGCAATTGTGTTCAAATCATCACTTATATTTCTACAATTAGTTTCTTACAATTTTTTTATCTTTGTTCAGTGTATTGTAAATGTAATTAGTAACTTATAATGCATCAACCGGTAAAGCAACAAAGTCAGGTAATCAGGTCAGAAGATTAGGACAGTTACGATCCCGTGACAACTGAACTTCTTCCTGTAAGTCTGTAACTGACTGTAATTCTAATTACAGTGAGTAATTACAGTAGGCTTCTATAGCGCTTTGGTCATAAAATAACCGATGCATCATCAGTCGATGCTCGCTTCAAGTGAAGTTGTGGTCAATGGTCAGATCGATATATAATGGGTAAACTTCCGCTAACTGATTAGTATCAAGAAAACAGAAGAAGTGGCGGAAGAGGAAGCGGAAGAAGGAGGGAAGGGGAAAGAGAAGCAGCAGGTGAAGGAGAGGAAAGGGAAGGAAAAGGAAGGGGAGGGAAAGGGGAAGAGGAAAGGGGAAGAGGAAAGAGGAAAGGGGAAGAGAAAGGAAAGAGGAAAGGAAAGGGATAGAGAAAAAGGAAGAGGAGGAGAAAGAGAAAGAGGAAGGGAAGCGAAGTGAAAGGGGAAAGAGCAGGGTAAGAGAAAGAGGCAGAGGAAGTGGAAGAGAAAGAGAAAGAGGAAGGGGAAGGGGTAGGGAAAGAGGAAGACGAAAAGAAAGAGGAAGGGAAATGGGAAGGAAATTTGAAGTGAAGGGAAAGGGGAAGACGACGAAGTGAAAGAAGGAGAATAAAAACGGCAATGACAAGAACAGGAAAAAGAACAACACGGAGAAGAACAGGAATAAGAATGTAGAGAAGAATAAGAAAAACAATAACAAGAACCCGAAGTACATTGGACCATTAACCTGGCAGGTCCTGGCTATGATGAGTTTGCGTCTTGAGTTTTCTCTGCATTTGAGGGCAGCCACCATCAGCAAACAGCCAAACACAGAGGGGGAGCCACATCCCCCATCTGTTCTGAGGAGAGGGAGCGATTCCCCTTAGCAACCAACACCCTCACACCGACTGACCGCTATCCAGACCCTTGCGCTTACCTTGAGCTTAATCCAAAACTTACCAGACACGGTGCGAATGTCCAGTCTCCTAACACGTGTCCACGTTGAGGTCAGCTCGAGGTCACGACCCCGTCGAAGCAGAGCATGATGGATCACCGCCGATCGCACTGTCGAGGCACCCCTCCCCACCAACCCCCATCACACTCCTCCCCTCCTCTACATCTTCGTCTTCATCGTCTTCTTCTTCTTCCTCCTCCTATTTTTACTCCTCCTCCTTTTGTTATTTATGTTCCTCCTTCTTCTCTTCCTCCTCCTGCTCCTCCTCCTCCTCTTTCTCCTCCTCCTTCTCCTCCTCCTCTTTCTCCACATCCTCCTCTTTCTCCTCCTCCTTCCCTCATCCCTCTTCTCCTCCTCTTCCTCTTCTTTCTCCTCTTCCTCCTCCTCTTCTCCTCCTTCTTCTCTTCCTCCTCCTCCTCTTCCTCCTCTTCCACCTCCTCCTCCTAAGAGCACCTCCCCACCACCCCTCCCGTACTGCTCCTCCACATCCTCGTGTTCGTCTTCCTCCTTCTCCTACTCCTATTTTTACTCCTCCTCCTTTTTGTTATTTATATTCCTCCTCCTTCTCCTTCTCCTCCTCTTCTTCCTCCTCATCTCCCTCTCTTCCTCCACCTCCTCCTCCTCCTCCTTCCCTTCCTCCTCGCTCCTGCTCCTCCTTTACCTCCTCCATCTCCCTCTCCTCTCCCTCTCCTCCTCCTCCTCCTCTCTCCTCCTCCTCCTCTCCTCCTCCTCCTCCTCCTCCTCCTCCTAAATACACCTCTCCCTCCCATCTTCCTCACCGGGGTTTCATAATGATGTCATTATTTCATCCGAACGAGTCTCTTCTTCTGGACACACGAGAATTGTACAGGTACATTGTTTGTATGTCGCAGCCCAGCAATACATTATCCAACTAATTGTACGCTGTATATCAACTATATACATATGCATCATATTATGTATATATACTGTCGTGGTCTACGCTGACACGTGCGGCTGGGGAAAATACCCGCTGTGCGTCAACAACATTGTTTACAGCTAAGGGAAAATTCCGCCACGGTCTGTCAACAGCGGACCAATGCATGTATCAATAATCTACGCGTTCTACAGGACTTTCCAGGGAAAA